>NW_021025062.1:1198502-1262459 GCF_004153795.1 Camellia sinensis | reverse complement strand
TTTAACTTAATTTTCATATAATTATATTTTATTAGATACATGCATCTATATTTATATAAATACTGTAATTTATATATAGACACTCACATATTTATATATACACACTGTAAACAAAGCAGCCTTTCTTCTTCATTTTCAAAACACAAAATAATTTTTCTCTATCTCTCTCTCAGCCATTCTTACTTTCCTTCGTATATGAGCTGAGAGTAGTCTTTACTCAACTATTTCTCCTTTCTGTGAACTACAACGTAAATGATCATGTCTCGCGTGTGTTCGCACTGTAAAAAACAATGGCCACAGCTCTTGCAACTACTCTAACACTAGCGGTTGTGTGCGCACCAAAAAATTAAAAAAAACAAACACATACTGTGGGTGTTGATTTTTGACCACATAACAAAACTAGGGACTCAGCTGGAGAGCACAGTAGAATAGATTAAGCCCGAACAATCTGTCACAGAAAGATAAGAATCCGGCAGTGGTTCGTCCACCAGAGGCACTTCGACGATCAAGTCGGTAATCAATATCTTTCAAAGATAGCGAATTGTGCTTAATCTCACAAGAAGGACCTTATCTCAGACCCACGATGTGCATTGCCTTTGTACCCAGCAATGACCTGATCCCTACTATAATAACCCCGACCTCCAATTAATGCTAAACCATGATTATTTGTGCCTAACAGTAATTTAGAAGGGATCCAGAATTAAATTGCATATGTATTGCATTATCTTTGTGTTTCTATCTGTTTGCCATAAAATGATCTGTTCATGTTTCGACTTTGAACTGCGAATTGAAAGCCTTATCGGCGCCCGAGTCCGAAATTGATTAGTGTTTTAGACTAGTTAGAATATATGTGATTTTATGGTATGTTTAATTAGAATTTGATTGTGTATGATTAAATTAGAATAAATAGTGTTAAATTACATTAGATGGCTTATTTACCAAAATGTCATTAGGTGGACTTCGCTAGACCAATTGTTTAGTCTTGAATTACACTTGTTGGCATCATTTTCATCCATCCTCCTAGACTAAACCGTGAGAAAGAGGGAGAGTGAGAGAAACTTGGTTTCATCAAGAATTTGGCTTGAAAATTTGAGGATTTGTAGAAAAACTACACAATTGAGCTAGCACACCTTGAACTCAAGCTTAAGGTAGGGAATTCATCCTTTCAATTAGGAAATTGAGTTTGTCTTTGCTAGGTCCATGGTGAAATTGGTATTTAAAGTCAAGACTTAGCTCCAAGTGTTGTTTTGAGAGTCAATTCATGCATGCATGCACATATTCTTGGATTTTGGAGTTGTTCTTCATGAATTTCCACATACATGTCCACATTTTGTTATAATCCATGAATTCATCCTATTCTTGAGCTTAATCTTGCTTTGGATCATGTTTTGGAGCATTAGAAGTCATGAGAATTCCTGCATGTTACATTTAAGTTATGTTCTTGAAATTTTATTTGAAATTGTGTTTAATTGACTCACATTTGGGCTTTGATTTACAAATTGATCTTTGAAACATCTTATACTATGAGTTTACAAGTGTTTTCCAGAAAATGGGCCCAAGAGGATCAGTTTTGAGGTGTTGAATGCTTGGTTTGAGCTTGGGAGGCAAATCTGGAAATTCTAGAATTTGGCTTCCTCGCTCGAGCGAAGGATTCCACGCTCGAGCGACCATCGTTTGTTCAAAGCTTCGCTTGAGCGAAGGAATGGTGGCTCAAGCGTAAATTACAAGCTCTTAGGTTTTTGGTGCATGCAGATGCACGCTCAAGCGACGAGACCTACGCTCGAGCGAAGAGCTATGTCTCACGCTCGAGCGGGCATCGAGCATAAAATTTCAACAACCAATACTTTTGCATTTTTACAGACCGCTTGAGCGAAGGAGTCTATGCTCGAGCGACCCCCTCTGTTTTGACAAGCTCGCTCGAGCGATGAAAGCCACGCTCGAGCGAGACCCTGTTTTAAGCAAGTTTTGAAAAATATTTTCCAAGACATCTTTGCATCCTCATTCCATCCTAGGCATTCCAGGCCATGTTTAAGACTCTTTAGTGAGGATTTAAGGTTAGAAACACACTAAGAACCAACGACGTAAGTTTTCGCAATTAGAATGTGTGTTTCAAGTGTGTGTCCGTTATGTGTTATGTAGGTCACGTGCCGCGTATCGTGTGATCAATCTGCCCCATCTGTCTGTTTCAAGGCCAACTGTGAGTAGTAATTTAGTAAAGTTATGTTCAAACTGTATCTACTTTCTGTGTGATAAAACAAGATCTGTTTTCTGAAATGATATGTTTTGTACAATGAATGATTGTTGAATTTCTGATATGTATTCGTGACATTCTTAGTATCATGTGATATCTGTTAGTTGTTACCCGGTATTGGAGGTTCCTTTATGGAACTTATTTCTGTCTACACTCTGTTACACGTACCAGAGGCCCTGTCACGGGGGCTCAGCTTCTGTTCTGTTCTGTTACCCGGATCCAGAGGTTCCTTTGTGGAACTGGTTATTTGTAACCTCACGTGTATACGTTCTGTTCTGTTCTGTTCTGTTAATGCTAATGGATGTATCACGTAAACTTAATCATGACTTATGATTTCTGTCTGTATATGATCTGGAAAAATGATGAATTTGATACAAATCTGAATTATGATTTCTGAATCTATACGAACTCATTCATTGAAACCTCTTTACTCTATTATTATTCACTGGGCTTTTGCTCACAGTTTATATTATGTATGTAGGTGAGCCAGCACATGACCAGGGCCAGAGTTGACGGCCTTCTGTTCTGCTTTTTGAGCCAACCGTTGTCCTCCCGAGGAGGTTCCGATCGAGTCTAAAGCCATGGCTGTTTTTGTATTCATGCTAGTCTTTGTGTATGCTCTGTAAAGTCAGGTCTTGGGAAGTACATTCTGTAAATACCTTGTAAATATTGTGTATCTTGACTGGTATGTTTATGTATATATAAATAAGTTTTGAAATGTTCCGTCCCATGTACGTTATCACAGCTCATTAGACCTTGTCTATTTGTATTATTGCTTCCTCAACCCCTTATTATTTGCTAATCTGTTCAGAGGCCTGGTAATCCACGGATACTAGCGTTACGGTGCTAAACCTACAGGGGCAGGTTTAGGTCGTGTACAGTGTACGATGAGTGGTATCAGAGCACGTGTTCTACCGCACACACAGGTCCGTATGAGCTTAGGATGTCCTTGTAAGACTTAGGGGCATTTCATTTGCATGTGTGAATGTGTAGTAATGCAACTGAATATGAAAACTGAATGTACATTTGAATCAAATGAATTGAAGGAAACGAATAACATTATGCCTGTGTTTATTATCATTTGATGTATGTATAGTAAGATAGAGAATGCAAGGGGAAGTGGTGAAAGTGAATCTTTAGAGGTTCGCATGGGCCGAATGGAACAAATGTTAGCAACATTGACTGAAACCTTGACACAACAACAGAGACAACAACCTTGCCCCTCCGCCTCCGCCGCATAAGCCGAGGCAGATAATAATGACATCATCAATCTGACACAGAAATTCATGAAAATGAAACCGCCAACGTTCTATGGTGGAATTGAACCTTTGAAGCTGAGACGTGGTTGCTTGAGATGGAAAAATTGTATGAAGTATTTCCTTGTTCCGAAACTCAGAAAGTCCTCCTAGCCACCTACACTTTGAAAGATGAAGCCCCAGGTGGTGGTTACTGATCCGAAGTGGCAATGGAAATATGACATGGGCACAGTTTAATGCTATCTTCTACAACAATATTTTTCCCAATGTTTCAGGGATCGAAAAGTATCTGAATTTTAGGAACTCAAACAGGAAAGAATGTCTGTGGCAGAATATGAAGCTAAATTCACCGAATTGGCACAGTTTGCTCCACATATGGTGGATACCGATTACAAGAAAGCATGAAAGTTTGAAGGTGGATTGGATCTAGACGTGTTTGATTGAGTAGCGTCCTGAAATTGCCTATTTATGTGGAAGTTCTAGACAGAGCCTTAATGGCAAAGGCCACCCTAGCCACCATGAAACAAAATAAAGCCCCAGTAATGACAACAACTGAGTGGAGAGGAAAAAGATCTGGGTTTGGTTTTAAAAGGGGCCGGTCCTTTGTCAGTAAGAAGCAAAACACAGGGACTTCGAACAGCTCGAGTCAAAGTAGGGGTCTATTTCGGTCTGTTCTGATTGTGGTAAAAGGCATAGGGGTGTGTGCTACCGGGTGTCCGTGCTTGTTTCCGGTGTGGCCAGCCTGGTCATGTAGTGAAAGAATGCCCGCTCAGGTTTGAGACTACTAGCCGTCTTGCAGCAAGTTTAGCGGGATCGCTTCTGTGGCCAAAACCAATGCCAAAGCCAATACTGGGAAAGAACCTTTGAGACAAGGCCGAGTGTTTGCCTTAGTGCCGCGTGACATGCCGAACACCTATACTGTGGTGTCAGGTACACTTCTATGTGTTCTCAAAATGCATGTGTGTTGATAGATTCTGGTTCTACACATTCCTTGTTATCGCATGCTTTTTCTCGAAAATTGACTAGACCATTAGAACTTATGACCTATGTGTTATCTGTGTCTACGCCGTCTGGGGATTCTATGATGTGTGCTCATGTTTATCCAGCATGTGATGTTATGATTGGCGATATGACGTTATATGTGGACTTATTACCCTTGGACATTAATCATTTTGATTGTATTTTGGGATGAACTTGGTTGACTAAATATTGTGCTACCATTGACTGTGCAAATAAAACTGTTATGTTTAGACCACCGGGTATACGTGAATTTACTTTTATTGGGAATGGGGTAGTTCCTCCCTCATATTTGATTTCGGCTATGAAAACTGTAAAACTCCTTAGGAAGGGATGTAGAGGTTATCTGTGTTGTATACTGACTGCACCATCTGATAGTACTACTATAGAAACAATCCTCGTTGTTTGTGAATTTTCCGATGTGTTTCCGACTGACTTACCTGGGGACTTAGTTGATAGAGAAATTGAATTCACTGTTGAGGTGTTTCCGGGGACACAACCTATTTCCAAGACTCCCTATAGAATGTCTACCTTTGAATTGAAAGAATTGAAAACCCAACTTCAGGAACTGTTAGATAAGAAATTTATCCGTTCGAGTACTTCACCTTGGGGTGCTCCAATTTTGTTTGTCAAAAAGAAGGATGGATCTTTAAGATTGTGTATAGATTACCGAGAACTGAACAATGTGACTATCAAGAATAAATACCCTCTGCCCCGAATAGATGACTTGTTTGATCAACTTCAGGGTGCCCAAGTGTTTTTCAAAATTGACCTCAGGTTCGAGTCATCAATTAAAGGTTAGAGCTGAGGACATAGAGAAAACTGCATTCCGAACTAGATATGGACATTATGAATTTTTAGTAATGCCGTTTGGGATGACCAATGCACCTGCAGCTTTCATGGATCTTATGAATAGGGTGTTTAAATCATATCTAGATGACTTCATTGTTGTATTTATTGATGACATTTTGATTTATTCTAACGACAGGGAAGAACATGAGAACCATCTGAGAACCACCTTGCAGATTTTGACAGAAAAGAAATTGTATGCTAAATTGTCCAAGTGTGAATTTTGGCTTGACAGTGTGGCATTTTTGGGACATGTAATCAACAAGGATGGAGTTTCTGTTGACCCTCAGAAAATTGAAGCTGTTGTGAATGTGACAGAAGTCCGAAGTTTCCTGGGACTTGCAGGTTACTTCCGGAGGTTTGTGAAAGACTTTTCCAAGCTTGCCATGCCATTGACTCAGTTAACTCAGAAAAATGTGCCATTTGACTGGAATGAACAAAGAGATGCAGCTTTCCAAGAGTTGAAAACCAGGTTAGTGACTGCACCAATCTTAACCTTGCCTAATGGTACTGATGGGTTTCAAGTGTACAGTGATGCTTCCTATAAAGGCTTGGGGTGTGTACTAAAACGGAAGGGTGATTGCCTATGCTTCTAGACAACTTCGACCTCATGAAAAGAATTACCCAACACATGATCTTGAATTAGCGGTTGTGGTGTTTACTTTGAAAATATGGCGTCACTATTTGTATGGGGTAACTTGTGAGGTGTATACAAACCACAAAAGTTTGAAATATTTCTTCACCCAAAAGGAATTGAACATGAGACAGAGACAATGGTTAGAACTAATCAAGGATTATGATTTGCAAATCTTGTATCATCCAGGAAAGACTAATACCATAGCAGATGCCTTGAGCCGAAAATCCAGCTCGAATTTGTCATGTTTGCTATCCAACTGAAAAGAATTGTTGACTAACCTAGAACAAGATGGGCTATTTACTGCTATTGCTGCTCAACCTACAATTCTTGATGAGATGAAACAGAAACAGTGCGAGGATGAATACTTGAAAACGATCACGGAGGAATTTGATTCAAGGCCGAGGCCAGGATTTGTGTTTGAGAATGATATGCTGAAATTTCAAAACCATCTTTGTGTGCCCGATTGTTATCATTTGAGGAAACGTGTTATGACCGAAGCTCACAGTAGTAAATTTGCTATGCATCCGGGGAACGTTGTATCATAATTTGAAACAGAATTTTTGGTGGCTTGGAATGAAAAAGAGTATTGCCGATTTCGTGGCTAGATGTCTACATTGCCAACAGGTTAAAGCTGAACACCAATGACCGCTGGTTTGCTACAACCACTCCCAATACCGGAATTGAAATGGGAGCACATTACCATGGACTTCATTGTGGGATTGCCTCGTTCTTCTCGAGGTATGGACTCTATCTGGGTTATAGTTGATCGTTTAACTAAGTCTACCCATTTTCTGCCTGTCAAAACTATTTATAACGTTGATAAATTGGCCAATATCTATATGACTGAAATTGTGACATTGCACGAAGTGCCAGTATCTATTGTGTTTGACAGGGACTCAAAGTTTGTATCGAGATTCTGGCAGAGTTTGCAACAGGCTTTGGGCACTGAATTGAGACTGAGCAGTGCCTATCACCCACAGACAGATGGCCAAATTGAACGAACGAACCAACCAAACTCTAGAGGATATGCTCAGAATGTGTGTGTTAGACTTCCAAGGGAATTGGGAGACCTACTTGCCATTAGCTGAATTTGTGTACAACAACAGTTACCATTCAAGCATTGGAATGGCTCCTTACGAAGCTTTGTATGGAAGAAAATGTCATTCTCCGGAACGAACCAACCAAACTTTGGAGGATATGCTCAGAATGTGTGTGTTAGACTTCCAAGGGAATTGGGAGACCTACTTGCCATTAGCTGAATTTGTGTACAACAACAGTTACCATTCAAGCATTGGAATGGCTCCTTACGAAGCTTTGTATGAAAGAAAATGTTGTTCTTCGATATGTTGGGCTGAAGTAGGTGATAGACCTTTGTTGGGACCGGAACTTGTGCAAGAAACAATCGAGAAAGTGAAACTGATACAGCAACGTCTAAAAACTGCACAGAGTCGACAGAAGAGCTATGTCGAAATTCGAAGAAGAGAGAGGGAATATGAAATTGGGGACCACGTGTTCATAAAGGTGACCCCAATGAAGGGTCAAACTCGGTTTGGTGTTAAGGGAAAATTGGCGCCAAGATATGTTGGACCTTATGAAGTCCTCGAAAAGATCAATCTGGTATCGTATCGGGTAACCTTATCTCCAGTAATGGAACACATGCATAACATCTTTCATGTATTGATTTACACTTGTTGGCATCATTTTCATCCATCCTCCTAGACTAAACCGTGAGAAAGAGGGAGAGTGAGAGAAACTTGGTTTCATCAAGAATTTGGCTTGGAAATTTGAGGATTTGTAGAAGAACTACACAATTGAGCTAGCACACCTTGAACTCAAGACTTAAGGTAGGGAATTCATCCTTTCAATTAGGAAATTGAGTTGTTCTTGCTAGGTCCACGGTGAAATTGGTATTTAAAGTCAAGACTTAGCTCAAAGTGTTGTTTTGAGAGTCAATTCATGCATGCATGCACATATTCTTGGATTTTGGAGTTGTTCTTCATCAATTTCCACATGCGTATCCACATTTTTGTTATAGTCCATGAATTCATCCTATTCTTGAGCTTAATCTTGCTTTGGATTATGTTTTGGAGCATTAGAAGTCATGAGAATTCATGTATGTTACATTTAAGTTATGTTCTTGAAATTTTTTTTGAAATTGTGTTTAATTGACTCACCTTTGGGCTTTGATTTTACAAATTGATCTTTGAAACATCTTATACTATGAGTTTACAAGCGTTTTCCAGAAAATGGGCCCAAGAGGTTGAGTTTTGAGGTGTTGAATGCTTGGTTTGAGCTTGGGAGGCAAATCTGGAAATTCTAGAATTTGGCTTCCTCGCTTGAGCGAAGGATTCCACGCTCGAGTGACCATCGTTTGTTCAGAGCTTCGCTCGAGCGAAGGAATGGTGGCTCGAGCGTAAATTGCAAGCTCTCAGGTTTTTGGTGAACGCAGACGCATGCTCGAGCGACGAGACCTACGCTCGAGCGAAGAGCTGTGTCTCACGCTCGAGCGAGCATCGAGCGTAAAATTTCAACAACCAGTACTTTTGCATTTTTACAGACCGCTCGAGCGAAGGAGTCTACGCTCGAGCGACGCCTCTGTTTTGACAAGCTCGCTCGAGCGAAGAAAGCCACGCTCGAGCGAGACCCTTGTTTCAGCAAGTTTTGAAAAATGTTTTCCAAGACATCTTTGCATCGTCATTCCATCCTAGGCCATCGTCATTCCATCCTAGGAATTCCTAGGCCATGTATACGACGCTTTAGTGAGGATTTAAGGTTAGAAACACACTAAGAACCAACGACGTAAGTTTTGTGCAATTAGAATGTGTGTTTCAAGTGTGTGTCCGTTATGTGTTATGTAGGTCACGTGCCGCGTGTCGTGTGATCAATCTACCCCGTCAGTCTGTTTTAAGGCCAACTGTGAGTAATAATTTAGTAAAGTTATGTTCAAACTATATCTACTTTTTGTGTGATAAAACAAGATCTGTTTTCCGAAATGATATTTTCTGTACAATGAATGATTGTTGAATTTCTGATATGTATTCGTGACATCCTTAGCATCATGTGATATCTGTTAGCTGTTACCTGGTATCGAAGGTTCCTTTATGGAACTTATTTCTGTCTGCACTCTATTACCTATACCGGAGGCCCTGTCACGGGGGCTCAGCTTCTGTTCTGTTCTGTTACCCGGATTCAGAAGTTCCTTTATAGAACTGGTTATTCGTAACCTCACGTGTATACGTTCTGTTCTATTCTGTTCTGTTAATGCTAATGGATGTATCACGAAAACTTAATCATGACTTATGATTTCTGTCTGTATATGATCTGGGCAAATGTTGAATTTGATACAAATCTGAATTATGATTTCTGAATCGGTACGAACTCATTCATTGAAACCCTTTACTCTATTATTATTCAATGGGCTTTCGCTCACAATTTATATTATGTATGTAGGTGAGCCGGCACATGACCAGGGCCAGAGTTAACGGCCTTCTGTTCTATTTTTGTCAGCCAACCATTGTGCCTCCCGAGGAGGTTCCGATCGAGTCTAAAGCCATGGTTGTTTTTGTATTCATGCTAGTCTTTGTGTATGCTCTGTAAAGTCAGGTCTTGGGAAGTACATTCTGTAAATACCTTGTAAATATTGTGTATCTGGACTGGCATGTTTATGTATATATAAATAAGTTTTGCAATGTTCTGTCCCATGTACGTTATCACAGCTCATTGGACCTTGTCTATTTTGTATTATTGCTTCCGCAGCCCCTTATTATTTGCTAATCTATTCAGAGACCTTTGGTAATCCACGGATTAGTGGCTAGTTACAGTGCTAAACCTACAGGGGCGGGTTTGGGTCGTGACACCTGCAGAAGCCCAACTTCAATGGACTTAGGCTCAATGCTCATCTTGGACTCTCAACTAGATAAGGATAAACTCCCTAAGAGCTTTATCGTTATCCAGACTGAGATTCTCCCCTATTCTTGGACTCTTGTTCCTTATCCACTCATCTCGGATTCCGGTATCTTCGCAGATAACCTCTGCCAAGCCGAGATCAGCTTGGTGCATTACCAAGCCACATGGAACCTCAGCTGACACTTCGGTATCACCTTAGCCACGTGTTGTCATTCAGAAATATGTCCCCACAACTGCCCTCTAGGTTCTATTACCTCGGTAACCTGAGGTGATGGAACCTACACCGTTCGTCCAGATTTTATGTCGGCTAAGAATTCACTTATCCTTCTAACCGAGACCATGGCTCGTCGGCTTCATATAACCAGGACTCAACTGTCCATCTTTACCAATGGCCAAGAACCAAGAACCAAGTTCTTTAACTTCTTTAACCGAGATCGTTCTTTTACCCGAGGTTTTTGCTTCATTAAATCAAGAACTACAAGAGTTTTGTCTGCGCATGAGCTGTCACGTATGATTTTTCTTAACCGTCTCCGGGATGCATCCTTTTCGCATTGGTTCGTACCTTACAAATGCTATTAGGTCACGTCACTTCTACACACGCCGCCTGACAAACACGTCGTCCAAGGCATATCATTATGGTTTGCCGCCTTTTCATATTTTTGACAAAACTTCTCTCTCTCTCTCCGTCTCTTCATTTTTGAGAATTCAATTTGCCTTCAAATTTTCTCTCTCCAATGCTCCTCTCCCAAACCTCCATTTTCGTGCTTCCAAGCTCCTGCAATTGCTCTGATCATCTCCTCCGGCGAGCATTTCGTCGTTTGGTTTTGATTATTCACGTCGTCTGACTTCAACGAGACTCATTCTGGCATCTCTTCCATTGGCTTCATTCGGTAAGTCCTCAGTTTCTTCTTTCTACGTCCTGGTCATGTTCTTCAAGATATCTTTCCTTTGAGTTTTGCCATATGCTCCACTCCGTATCTGTTGCTGTGAAAGTTACATCTGTTTTCATAGATTTACTTTGTTTAGTATGAGGCATTCTCTGTTCTTGAATCTGTCTTGTTCCTCGAACTTTCGTCTTTGCATTTGCTTGTGATTTGTGCACATTGCTTTCACACACTCACACAGCGTTTGTAATTTTTCACATCCTTAGCATATTATACTGGTCACTTTGAATGTTTGGCACTGCTCTTGCCATGTCTATACTTCTTTCTATGCTTTTGCTTTGTTTGATTCTTGAATTTTATTTTCCTTTGATGCTTCTTGACTCTGAATCATGCTCATTTTTCTGCTTTTCTTGTTATATTTCCAGATTTTTCCCTCAATTCCTGTTTCTGCAGTTTCTAGGATTGGGATTTGCTTTAGGACCTTGTTCTTTTGGAAAATCGAAACGAGTCCCTCTCAGATCTTCAAAAACCCTTGCACCAGTGCCTGTTTAGGTTTTAGCCGAGGTATTCAAACCTATATCCATCACTCTATTGCCCAACCCCTTCTTGCTGAGATAATGGGTATGTTCAGGTGGAGGGTAGATACCCCAGAAAAACTTGAGTACTTTAGGAGAGAGTTTTCTATCCCAACCGACGTCCAAATTAGGTTAGCTGAGGAGGAGGACTCTATCATGCCGGATGGACCAGTGGTTGCCTTTATCGAATGTGGACTTCGGTTTCCTCTTGACACTCTCTTTTGTGAAATTCTCCACTATTACAAACTTAACCCCATGCAAGTTGCCATAAACTCATATAGGGTCATCAATGGCATAATTGAACTAGTACACCGAGAAAAAGCTAGGATCACTTTAGCCGACATCCAATTCTGATATACCATGTGTGGCCTTAAGTTTGAAAAAGGCTACATATACTACCTCAAGCCTAGGTCCACTGCCTACAAAGTAATAGCTGACCTTCCAGACTCTAACAAGGGTGCTGGAGATGATTATTTCATCGTCTCGAGCAACTGGGAATTTGCACATAACGACGACCTTCATCTCTATCTTCTACGTCGATCGGTGTTTAAAAAGGGTGATGGTAAGAGCTGAGTTACCCTTTTAATTATATTTCGACTAGGACTTGTCAGTATAAATCTTTTTTTTTTTTTAATGTTCTTCTTCTCACTTCTTTTTGCAGCTCTTCCCCAGCTAGCAAAGGATTTCTAGCAAACCTTCTTCCCCAGCCCTGATCTAAAAAGGCATTTAGGTTTGGATATTAATAAGCACAAAGCCCCTTTACTGCTTAATTATATCCCGACCTGCAAGTCTGCGTTACCCGACGTCCCATGCTGAAGCAAGACTCCCCCATCAGCAACAACTCCAACAGTTACTTCATCACTAAGGCCAGATCAGACCTCTTCATCAGACCTTGCAGAGCAACCATCCACTTCTGATCTAGCTCAACTAATCCCACCATCTCAGCACCAATGTCGACATCGTGCTCTACCAAATATACCAGTAGATAGAACTCGTAGCCACAAACGACAAGATTCTGAGGCGTCGGCCCACGATCTAGCCAATCCTCTGATCGCCCTTCCCATATTCACTTCGGCACCAAAGTTACACTCGCTGCCACTGTCGACAAAATGGGCCGCAAACCAGCTGTCATTGAGGACCTTCTAGCCAATATCCCTAGGGTAGTGACTGTGCAGTCCTCTTCTTCTCCCTCTCAATCCAAGCCAAAGCCTAAGAGAGTCAAGAAGGCTAAGGCCAAGGCTACAGTGACTTAGGTCGATTCTGAGGACACTGTACCAATCTCAAAACTGGCCAAGACTGAAAAGAATATTCCGCTGCCGACAAGAGGCTAGCCGAGCCCCCATCGCCCTACGCCCCTCCGGCAAAGAAGCCAAGGTCAGACTACCCTGAAGGTTGCAGCAGCTTTTCCCGTATCATGATCTAGGTGCCTGAGGTCATGGTAGGGGATAGACCTTTGACAACTGGTGACAGTGCGATCCAGGATGTAGAGATCGGCGCCGCCTTGTCAACGGTTGTGCTCCTACCAGAAGATTTGAATCAAATGGCCGACCTCTATGAGTATGAGAACTTCAGCCTGATGATACAGCACTCAGTCTTGGTAAGCCTCCTTTACAGTTTTTCAACACTTAGTCAAATTTTTCGTAATTTATTTCAATCCTTGTAGGCCATCTAGCACGCGCATTCATATGCGGTCAAGACAGAGATAACAAGGAAAGAGCTGGCAAAGAAAACTCAAGAAGCTGCCAAACTCTTATCCTCGCTCAATCATACCGAAGAAAACAATAGAGCTCTGTTGGATCAAGCCAAGGCTTCTAGGGCTGCTCAGAATCAAGCCGAAGAGAAAGTAAAAACGGCCAAGGCTGAAGCCAAAGCCACCAAAGCCAACCTTGAGGCTACCAAAGCCAAGGCAGCTGAGTTAGAAGCCAAGCTCCAAGAGGCCCTTGACTCAAAGGATGCCGAGGTCAAGGCGGTCGATGAAAAGGTTTTCGAAGAAGGACAAGTCGCCGTCTGCGATCAGTACAAAGGGCAAGTTAACCTGGCTTGCAACCGAGGTTATTACCTCGGCTAGACAACGATGCTCAACAAGATGTCTGTCCCAATGGACTCCTCACTCCGTGATATTGACCAGCTCCAAGTGCTTTTCCCTTCGGCTCCACAAGAATCCGATGATGATGCCGAGGAAGATGATGCCGAGGAAGAGGCTGCGAATGAAGAAGAGGCTGCTATTGGGGCCAAGTCCCCCACTCTGAATGAGCAAGTCCTTGACTTGACTCAAGATGAGGAGGACGAGGTCTCCAAGAGTGCCTCTCCCAAGAGAGCCACGTTAGAAGCCAAGGTACAGACAACCGAGAAGAGCCTCGACCAAACTCTTCTCGAGATCGATGCTGAGATCGAGGCGGAGAAGACTGTCGAGAAGCTTTCCCAACTGTCTGCCGAGGCCGACACACAGCCCATCGTCGATGCAGAACGGTCCACTTAGAATCTTTTTCCTTTTTGTACTTTTTCCTTTGTAGTAATTGTAACCTTTTTGTTTGAACAATGTTTTAGCTTTTTCATTTGGCCAACGTGCCCCTCGTATATCCGAACAAGTTTACAATGCAAGTTTTTCTTCTACAATTTAGACAAGCAGCCTTCTATGCCAGGCCGAAGTGCCTTTTTCTTTTGAATGCATGCCTTCTTTCCTTTCAAGTGTTGTATGCCTTCTTTTCTTTATGCTTTTACTACCTTTCTTCCATGCACGTTTCTATACTTAGAATATTTTTTTGCATTTCTTCAAAGACACCTTAATTGTGTATTCATCTCGGGGTAAAGTACCTCAGATATACCTTGACTGTTTGTCTCGGCCAACAACTGGGATGCCTAAGCTAACACTTGAAATGTTTCAAAACATTTTTACAAGTGCTGTTTCTTTAAACTTTATTTAATATACTTGCTTCTTCACTTCCATTTACTGGCTTCTATCAAGACTTCACCCTTCCAACCCTTCCAAGCTTGGCAACCTAGTTGGTTATCTCTGGTAATATGTACCTCGGATACTTCTTTCACTATTACCTCGGCTAACTTCAACTTGTAAATTTTTCTAAAATTTCAACAAGTGTTAAGCCAATTCTAACTTGTAAATTTTTCTAAAAGATTTCAACAAGTCCCAAACTCTTAAGCTTATTTATCATTCCAGCTCTCTGCCCCCTAATGTGAACCTAAGTTCCACTTAAGTTCACATTATGTGTTTATAGTCTTTCGCCAAAGTCAGATTCAGACAGAAACTAGCCGAGGTGTTCAACCTTGATTTCTTTGTTAATCCAACTAAAGCACACTTAGTTCCATTCTGAGCTTAACTCTGCCGATATGGCATGCCTAGATTAATCCAACTTAGTTCAACTCTATTATATGCAAGTATAATTCAATTCTGCCATATAATAAGTCTAAGTTATTCATCATGTTTCATTCAGAAACATCGCCAACTTAGTTCAACTCTATTATATGCAAGCATAATTCAACTCTACCATATAGTAAGTCTAAGTTATTTGTCATGTTTCATTCAGAAACATTGCCAACTTAGATCAACTCTATCATATGCAACTATAATTCGAATTTTCCATATAATAAGTCTAACTTATTCGTCATGTTTCATTCGGAAACATCGCACAAATTTCAAATTCAAAAATCAAACTAACATTTTATTAATACTTCAGCTAATAAAATTATGATATAAGCTTTGCAAAAATAAAAAACTAATGATAAAAAAACTTCAAGTTACAAGTGTTCCAAGGTCTTGACAACTCTTTGCCCTCTGTGCCTTCAAGCCGATATGCCCCATTACTGGCAACCGAGATAATTCTGTAAGACCCCTCCCAATTTGGGCCAAGTTTTCCCTTCCAGGGATCCTTCTTGTTGTCGATGATCTTTCTTAGGACGAGGCCTCCAACCTTAAACTCTCTTGGGTTAACCTTCTTGTTGTAAGCCTTAGCAAGTTGTTGCTGGTATGTCCCTAGCCGAATTACTGCTGATCTCTCTCTTTTCTCCTCCAGTAGGTCTAGATCTCGGGCTAGGAATGCCTCATTAGTCCCATTTTCTACTCCCTAGGTTCTGATCCCAAGGATGCCGACTTCCAATGGGATAACTGCTTCAGTGCCATAAGCCATGGCAAATGGAGACTCTCCAGTTGATCTTCTCGGCGTAGTCCGATATGCCAAGAGTACATTGGGCAACTCTTCCACCTATTTTTTCTTTGCTGCTTCCAGCCTTTTTTTGATCCTATCCAAGATAGTCTTATTGGATGCTTCTACCTGACCATTGCTCTGAGGGAAACTTGGAGTAAAGTAGTAGTTCTTGATTTTGTACTTTGCACAGAAGCTTTTGATTAACTTACTGACAAATTGTGTATCATTTTCTGTTATTATTGCCCTTGGGATCCCAAACATGGTGATGATGTTCTTCTATATGAAGTTTTTCACATCAACATCTCGAATCTTCGTAAGGGGTTCAGCTTTTATCCACTTGTGAAGTAATCAACTGCTACCAATAGAAACTTCCTTTGCCTAATTGCTTGGAGCAGTTGTCCAAAAAGATCCATACTCCACTGGGCAAATGGCCAAGGGCTGGATACTGGGTTCAAATCTGCTACTGATTGATGTATCAAAGGTGTAAACCTTTGACACTTCTCGCACTTTCTGACGTAGGCTTCTACATCCTTCTACATGTAGAGCCACCAATACCCCTGAGTAATGGCCATATGAGCAAGTGATTTGCCCCCAGCATGGTTTCCACATACTCCTTCATGTATTTCATACAAGAAGTCTTCAACCTGGGAGGAATGCACACACCTTAAAAGAGAACCAGTGAAGGATCTCCTGTAGAGGTGGCCATCTGCTGTTAGGCTAAACCTAGCCGACTTCAATCTGGTCTTACGTGCCTCTTTTTGGTCGTCTGGCAGCTTGTCATCCCTAAGGAACATCACTATTGCATCCATCCAACTTGGACCCATCTCCACGCACATTGCTTCCTACTCTGTAATCAGTGGTTCCACACTTGGGTCTGACAAATAATCAACCATTATTGTCCTTGCCTCTCCTGATTTCATTGCACTAGCTAGGTTAGCCAAGGCATCGGCATGACTGTTATCATCTCGGCTAACCTGCTGTAACCGGCAATCCTGGAATAATGCTAGCAGTCTGACAACTTCTTTGGTATAGGCTATCATTCTTTCATCCCGGGCGGCATACTTGCCTATTGCCTGATTCACAATAAGTTGGGAGTCACAAAAGACTACCACCTCATCAGCTTCCATTGCTGCTGCTAACTTTAAGCCTGTGATCAGTGCCTCATACTTTGCTTCATTGTTCGAGGCTTTGAACCCCAAACAAATAGACTGCTCCAACATCCACCCATCTGGCGATACTAACACTATTCCTGCCCTCGCTCCTTGACGGTTTGAACTTTTGTCAACAAACAGGCGGAAGGAGTCACCCGATATAGATGTCGCAGGACTTTGGTTTCTCTTCTTTCTTCTGTTTTGCTTAAGTGGGGTTCTTTGGCCCCAGTTGGGTTTCTTCTTGCTCTCTTGGGCATCCCAAATCATGGCTCAACGGAGTCCGACGTGGGATGGCACCAGGTGTGAACTCAACCATAAAGTCAGCCAAAACTTGGCCCTTAATTACTCTTCTAGGCCTAAATTCCAGGTCATATTGGCCCAACACTACTGCCCATCTAGCTACCCTAGCTGTCAAATCTCCTTGCTACAACAGGGACTTCAAAGGATGCTCAGTCACAGTCTTGTGGGCTTGGAAGTAGTGATTCAGTTTTTTCGAAGCCATCACCAAGGCTAGTGTCAAATTTTCCAGGGGTAAGTACCTGGTCTCTGCACTTGCTAGGGTTTTACTCACATAGTATATTGCCCTTTGTTCTCCCTTCTCTTCTCTGATTACCACTACACTCGCTGCGTGCTCTAAAACTACCAAGTATAATAACAGTTCCTCTCCAAGTAGTAGATTTGACAGAACTGGAGCTGTTGTCAAGTACTTTTTCAAGTCAGACAAGGCGACTTCACACTCTTCTGTCCACAAAAAATCTGTGGCCTTCTTTAACAGACTAAAAAATGGTTTACACTTGTCCGGACTTCTGCTTATAAACCTATTCAAGGCTGCGACTCTTCCAGTCAACATCTGCACTTGTTTTGCCGATGTCGGGCTTTTCATGTCAATGATGGCCTAGACTTGATCCGAGCTTGCCTCGATGCCCCTTCGGTAACCAAGTATCCCAGGAATTTACCAGACCCGACTCCAAATGCGCATTTCGAAGCATTGAGTCGGAGCCGATATAGTCTCAAGATATCAAATATTGCTTTTAAGTCGGCAAGATGATTCCCAAGTTCTTTGGTCTTCACGACCATGTCATCAATGTACACTTATATTGTCTTGCCAATCAGATGTCTAAACATCTTGGTTACTAGCCTTTGGTAGGTTGCTCCTATATTTTCAATCCGAAAGGTATCACTCTGTAGCAATATAACCCTTTTGGGGTGATAAATGCAGTCTTCTCCTTATCAGGGCGATACATTGATATCTGGTGGTATCATCTGTAAGTATCCAGAAAGCTCATCCTTTCATGCCCTGATGTGGCATCTACTAACTTATCAATCTTGGGGAGTGGAAAACTATCCTTGGGGTAAGCCCTATTCAGGCTGGTGAAATCGACACAAACCCTCCACTTACCGTTCTTCTTTTTCACTACCACAGTGTTGGACAGCCAAGTAGGATAGTTCACCTCTTGAATAGCTTTGGCTTCCACTAGTTTGTCCACTTCCTCCTCAACTGCCTCAACATGCATTAACGTCATCCTCCTCGCTCGCTGGAAGACTGGTTTAGCCGACCTATTTACATTGAGCATATGGCATGTGACCTCAGGGTCAATGCCTAGCATCTCATATGGCGTCTAGGCAAATACTTCTATGTTGGCTCGTAAGAAAGCTTCTAACTCCCCTTCCTCATCCTCGGCCAAGCCTGAACCGAGAAAGAATAAGTGTTTTTCATCCCCTTCTTGGACTAGGATTTTCTTTAAGGCTTCCCCACTCTTCTCGGCTGGTTCTTGGCCGACATCAGCTATAACTTTCATGTCTTCGTCTTCAATTTCTGCTGTTTCTATCTCTCACACGTTGCAGGTGGATTTCATTACTGCAATGGAGTAATTTTTTTCCTGGACCTGATCCCCTCTAACTTCCTCAATTCCATGCTTTGTTGGGAACCACAACAGTTGGTACAGTATTGAGGGAATAGCCTTCATTACATGTAACCATGGCATTCCCAAGATAACATTGTAAGGAGAAGGGGTGTCAGTTACTGTAAACTCTGTGCTTACCCTCCTAGTTCCTGCCTGCACCTCCAAATTCATTGGTCTTAGGGGCCATGTCGGCGTTCCATTGAACCCAACCATTGGGCTGTTGGATTACTCCAAATCATCTCAATGAAGGCCAAGCTCCTTGTAACATCGGACATACATGATGTCACAAGAGCTACCTTGGTCGATCAGAATGTGCCTTACCTGGCATTCCCCAATCTTGAGGGTTACTACCAGAGCATCGTTGTGTGGATGTTGCACCATATCCAAGTCTGCCTCAGCAAATAACACCATTGGCACTTGGCACTCATTTACCCTAGGCCTCTTTTGCTGGACCTGATACACATGCTATAAGTGCCTCACCCTCTAAGTCTCTCCTCGCACCTCGTTCTCATTGACCTTTGAATGAATCACATTGATCACTCGAGGTCCATCTACTTGCTGTTGTGGTGGTGGTGGTGGAGGTGGTGGTGCTGGTGCCTGGGGAAGTCTTGCTTGCCCTTCCCTCGTTTTGGCCTCATCTACCAGGTCCCTTAAGTGACCTTGTCTGACCAGGTCTTCCAAATGCATCTTCAAGGCTCTGTACCCCTGAGTCAGATACCCATTCTCATTGTGGTAGGCACAATGCTTCCCTAGACTTCTCCCCATAAATTCGCCAAGAATCCTCTCTAACGCTCTATAATACGGCTGGTTCCTAATCCTTTCTAGAACTTTATAAACTGGGATAAGGAACACAATGGTGACTGCCTGTGCAGCCCTCAACCCTGTTTCTTGCACATTAAATCCAGTATTACCTCGACCTCACTTCGGCGAGCCGTTTCTCTTTTCTTGCTTCAGTGCCTTTGTTCCCAGCGTATCCTCTTTTACTCTGGCATATTTCTCGATCCTTGCCATGAGCTCCTCCATACTTTTTGGTAGGATCTTTGCCAGTGACTTCCGAAGCATGCAATCATCCTCCAGGACATTCTTAAAAGACACAACTGCCAACTCCAGGTTGCATCCTGGTATTCGGTTGAACACTTCATAATACATTTTGGTATAAGCCTTGAGGCTCTCACTCTTGCCAATTTTCAAAGCCATCAGGGAGTCTACCCTTAAGGGTTGTAACTTGTCCATGACAAACCTGGCCACGAACATCTCGGCCAGGCCTTCCCAACTCTTCACAAATCCTTTCGGCAACTTGTGAAACCAATCCGATGCAATTTTTCCAAAGGATAAAGGGAACACCTTGTACAGCAAGCGTTCGTTCTCAGTATATAAGGCCATTGAATTCAGATACAAGCCGACGTGAAAGTTCAGATCTGACTTTTCGTCATATATCTGGAACCTCGGCATCTAGAACCTTTTGAGGGCCTCGAACCTATCCAACTCTACTGAAAATAGCGTTCTGGGCTTGACGGGTGATGTGACCTCGGCAGCATTCTGCCGCTTTCTCTGGAGGTAGTCCCTCAAATCCTCCTTAGTCCGACCAGGAGCACGGCTGTCAATGGATTTCAACCTTTTTGGTGCACTGTTCCCGGTGTCGTTATGCGTCCTCTTGGACTTCTCTTCATTCACCATGTCAAAACAAAGTTCCTTCCCTTGGACATGCCGATGTTCCTTGGCATAAGTTCCTTTGGTATGAGGTGTCCTCTAAGACTCTCCTCTCATTGACTCTGCTCGCCTGGCATCCCGTGAAGGCCGATGTGAGCATTCTTTCACTTTGTCATGCCAAGGGACTGCTAGAATTGCCTTCTGCCCTCCTTTTTTAGCGTCGTTCTTGGTCGCTGGAATCGGCGTGTCCTTCAATGGAAACGGTGGCTGCATGACGTTGTTTTGCATCATAAAGTTGATAATCGATTGCAGGTTTGCCAACATGTTTGTCATTCCCTTCATCCCTCTGTCCCTCCCCATACATCTATCTTTCCATACGTAGAGGTCATTTTCGTTGTAATACTCGTCTCAGCCTACTTTCTTTGGTGCGTCTCCCTTTTGGCCGACGTCTTTATTCCCGGGATTCTGATCCCATGTTCCTTCGTTACGATTTTCTTCCTCCATGCATGGATCGGCTTGCTTACCACTCCCACTAGGGATGTCGTCCCCAATCTTTTCTCTCTGCCCGTCATTGGCCATCTATTCTCTTTACGTTTCCACAGACGGCGCCAAATTATGGGTGTTGATTTCTAACCACACAACAAAACTAGGAACTTAGCTGGAGAGCACCGGCAGACTAGATTAAGCTCGAACAACCTGTCACAAAAAGATAAGAATTCGGCGGTGGTTCGTCCACCCGGCGGCACTTCGACGATCAAGTCGGTAATCAATATCTCTCAAAGATAGCGAATTGTGCTTAATCTCGCAAGAAGGACCTTACCTCAGACCCACGAGGTGCCTTTCCTTTATGCCCAACAATGACTTGATCCCTGCAAAAGCCCAACTTCAATGGACTTAGGCTCAATGCTCATCTTGGACTCTCAGCTAGATAGAGATAAACTCTCTAAGAGCTTTATCTTTATCCAGACTGAGATTCTCCCCTATTCTTGGACTCTTGTCCCTTATCCGCTCATCTCGAATTCCGGTATCTCCGCAGATAACCTCGACCTAGCCGAAATCACCTCGGCGCATTACCAAACCACGTAGAACCTCGGCTAACACTTCGGCGTCACCTTAGCTACGTGCTGTCATTCACAAAATATGTCCCCACACATACATCTATATTTATATAGATACTGTAATTTTTATAGATGGGTTTTATGGGGTTTCTCAAGTTTGCTTTGGAGTGCTTTGATGTTTTGTTTGGTGTGATTCATTTGTTTATTCACTACCAAGAAAGTGAAAGAAAATTTTACAGTAATTACTCTGTTTGATTCTCTTTGAATGTCCAATTTTCACATTATAGACTAGTTGATCCTTGTGAAGTTGATTCCCAGCTTTATCTCTCTATTTTGTTCTAAACTCATTGTATATACAAGCGTATGTATATGCATATATTTATGTACAGACGTATGTGTGAGACCATGAAATATCCTCTCACATGGATGCTGTAGAGATCCAACGAAGAGAAGAGCTTCACCCCTGTAGATCTGTAATGATGAACATAGTCGGTGCCACCGAATCGGGGTTGCTGGCCGGGAGTACTCTGATGATGAAGTCAGTTATTGCATCAAGAAGTAAATAGTATATATATTTGAAGGGGTATGTGTTCCGTAGAGAGAGATGAGACCTACCTCCCATTTGGGATGCCTCCCCTTTATATAAATGGGGGGTGTGATATTTGTTTGGGCTGGACCCATTGTAGGCTTTTGTGGAGAAGTGGTTTGGAAATACTCTTCAGATCCTGGGAGACGCCAGTGATCCTCAGCTAGTCACCTGAAAATATATAAACACTCCGGTCGGGGGTGCCGGAATTAGCACTCCGACGGACAAGTCAGTTCCAACACTCAAAATAGCTTGTTTACTAAGTTAAGTGAAGTGATTCTTACGTACCTTTCTAAATCTGTGGTTCCTGTATTTATACTTGCTTTTTGGGCCTCGGGGCCTAAGTCTACTTTTATCCCATTCCCCTTTTATTTATTCGGAGCTACTGATCTCTGGCTATTCGGCCTTACTAATTTATTCGGCATCCTAGTCACGTAATATGGAGCCGAATAATGCCTGATTTCTGGGGTACACACCTTTCGACTCTTCTATTTATTCGGCTCCCACAATTGCCCCCCAAGCACTTTACCAACGACAGTTGGCTGGAGTGCTTGGTTCCGAATTTTGAAAAGTCAGAGACAAAACTCGGCGGTTAGCCCTATCCTCATGCGGATATCTAAGCGCAACCCTTTCGGTTGTCGTGTCGACTTCACGCCCCCTCGTACGTGTCTGTTTATTGCGATTTAAAATTTTGACGTCCTTTCGAGTATGTATTTTATGACGCTCGTCGCTGGATTGCCTTTTGAATCGTCCCTGTAACTCTCTTCTCCGATATCTTCTTCGTCCTTTGTAAGTTCTCTCCTTCCTTACTTCGAAGACTCTTTCTGGTTTATTCCTTCCTTGGCAAACCTTGGCATATTCTTATAAACTGTAGGGTATGGCGAAACATTTAAAGGACCTTCTCTCATTAGATCGAATTGCTGGCTTTAAACGCCATTTCTCCATTCTTGATGATGTCCATCTGTCGTTTGTGGCAGACGACACTCTTGATATGGAGAGGGAGGACGAAACCACGATTGTCTTTCCTCTTTTGTCAATCGCAGAGGATGGAGTCCGTTTTCCCCTTCACCCGTTTCTTAGGACTGTGCTTCGCTATTGGGGTTTAATCCCTTCCCAATTCAATGTGAATTTCTTTAGAATTATAATGGGGGTTATAGCGCTCAACCGTCACCTTAGAATTAACCTTGGCATTCCAGCCATCCGGCATTGCTCTGCCTTGGCTAAGTCTTCTGGTCGGCACGGGCGTTTTTTCCTTAGGGCCAAGGATATCGACCATCAGCTTATTACTATGCTTTCCAATTCTTTAAAGCAGGTTGATGATGTTATGGTCATTGTCCAAGGTAATTGGGAATTTGGCGAAGGGGAGGATCACGTCAACCCTATTCCTAGACGGAGGGGCGAGCAAGGTGGCCGATTGCCTTCTCGCTTTTATTATTTGTTCATTTTTGTTGTGAAGCCTCTTCTTTGAAATGTTACGACTTGGCTTGTGCAGGGAACAATTTAAAGAAAGTCCTGTCTTCGACTGATGGCGTCGTTCTTTCAGATATCAAAGTTGCGCTCAAGTATTTCGGCCGTCGAAGTCTTCAGAAACAAGGGAGGGCGGCCCACGTTCTGCTTTGTTACAAGCCGACATATACGACCTTCTCGGCGGCGGAAAATATCCCAGTTCCGGAGGGTGAAGATTCTCTAATCGCACTTATTTCGTCCAACTTCAAAAACTTGTTGCAGGTTGGTTTTGAAGGGTCTAATGAGGTATTGAATTCGGCAGATCCTCCATCCACTTCGAGCCGAGGGCATCTTTCACTTGACGGCGTTTTTCACGACTTAGAGGATCTTCCCACCGCAGGCCCCGAAGACATGGCCGGGTTAAGCCTGACAAAACTTGCCAGGAAGGCGAATGCGGAAAGGTTGGCCGCGCAGCGAAGAGTGGAGGCCCTTCCGTCTGAAGTACCACCCGCCACCGAATCTCAACTCTCCTTGCCTGTTAGCAAATCAAAGTCCTTGCGCGTTATTGAGGTGAAGTCGACAAAAAATCGGAATGCCAAATCTACTTTGATCGTGCAGGCCGGCCAAGAAGTTGAGGAAGAGGCAGAGAAACGCCCTGCCGAGTTTGAGGACGGTTCAGAAGAACAAGGTGGCAAACGTCCTCGATTAGAGGGATCGAATGTGATCGTTCCTTTTGTCATGCAGCCGATAATAAAAAACATGCCGGTTTCTTCTGATGCTTTGGCGCTTAAAGATCCAGAAGTCACATTCAGCTTGGCTACGTCCGTGTCGTTGCCGTCTGATAGGGAGGCCTTCTTGGTGGAACCAGATCTGAATGCGACAGCACTAGCCGCCCAATCGGCACTTTTGGTACATATTCGGACTTTGCTTCGCTTAATCCAAGTACTGTTGAAGTTATAGTTTTAAATTTTTGTTTTGCAGATCGTTAGAAGGATAGCCGATATGGGCCGTCGCCATTGCGACGCCGTCAAACAGATTGGCCGTTTACGACAGAAAGTTGACTGACATAGTTTTTAGGATGTCGAATGTATTTTTACAGTTTCTAATTTGGTATTTTTCATGTGTTGCTACAGCCATAGTTTTTTGCTAGGCATTTTCATGCGGGCTTGTGGCTTTTTGTTTAGTAATTTGCGTATATAAAATTTCATGAGTTGTGCTAAACTTGCTAAGGAGAATGTTGTTGATGAATGGTATTACTTTCGGTTATGGTTAGATCAGCTGCTTAGCCTAGGTTTTTGGCTGATTAGATTAGTAAATCTGCCCTTGCCTTAGCCAGGGCGTGTGCTTGCGAAGCCGAATGGGCCTAACTCGTGGGCTGGCTGAGGCACAGCTTGATCGGTGCTTGCGCTTGAAAATATGGCGGACCAGATTAGTAAATCTGGCCTTGCCTTAGCCAGGGCGTGAGCTTGGGAAGCCAAATGGGCTTAATTCGTGGGTTGGCTGAGGTACAGCTTGATCGGCGCTTGCGCTTGAAAATATAGCCGCTTAAAAACATGGCCGACCAGATTAGTAAATCTGCCCTTGCCTTAGCCAGGGCGCGAGCTTGCGAAGCTGAATGGGCTTAACTCGTGGGCTGGCTGAGGCACAGATTGATCGGCGCTTGTGCTTGAAAATATGGCCGATCAGAAACATAGCCGACCAGATTAGTAAACCTACCCTTGCCTTAGCTAGGGCGCGAGCTTGCGAAGCCGAATGGGCTTAACTCGTGGGCTGGCTGAGACACAGATTGATCGGCGCTTGCGCTTGAAAATAGAGCCGATCATAAACATGGCCGACCAGATTAGTAAATCTGCCCTTGCCTTAGCCAGGGTGCGAGCTTGCGAAGCCGAATGGGTTTAACTCGTGGGCTGGCTAAGGCACAGCTTGATCGGCGCTTGCGCTTGAAAATATGGCCGCTTAAAAACATGGCCGACCAGATTTGTAAATCTGTCCTTGCCTTAGCTAAGGCGCGAGCTTGTGAAGCCGAATGGGCTTAACTCGTGGGCTAGCTGAGGCACAGATTGATCGGTGCTTGCTCTTGAAAGTATGGCCGATCAGAAACATGGCCGACCAGATTAGTAAATCTGTCCTTACCTTAGCCAGGGCGCGAGCTTGCAAAGCTGAATGGGCTTAACTCGTGGGCTAACTAAGGCACAGATTGATCGGCACTTGCGCTTGAAAATATGGCCGATCAGAAACATGGCCGACCTGATTACTAAATATGCCCTTGCCTTAACAAGGGCACGAGCTTGCGAAGCTGAATGGGCTTAACTCGTAGGCTGGCTGAGGCACAGATTGATCGACGCTTGCGCTTGAAAATATGGCTGACCAGATTAGTAAATATGGCTGATCAGATTAGTAAAAATATGGCAGACCAGTTTGGAGATTCGCGGGGAAAAGGTTGAGCGTGAGCTGCGGGAGCTGAAGAGTGTTCAAATGAGCGCATCGATGGCGACCGGTCAATCTGAATTGGTCATTGAGGAGAGGGTGACCCAACGGACCTCGGGGTATGAAAAGGGGTTTCAAGACGGCCTGAAGGTCGGGATAGAGAAGACCAAACGAGACCTTGCCGAGGAGGTCTACCGATGTGAAAATCGTGGATTCAAGCACGGCTGGATCAAGGCCCTTCAAAACGTGAAACCTCTCGAAGCCGTGGGAATTGATTTGGCTTCGCCCCTTTATCATCGTCACTACTTACCCTATTCCGATTTCAAAATTGAGAAGAGCGACGATGAGGGTGCCGAATAAATAGAGTTTGGAACGCGGGAACAGACTTCGCGACGAACAAATAGAATTTCTTTTATTTTCAACGTTCGTATTTGGTCTTGAAATGTTATGTGCTTAATTAAACGTATTATTTCAACTTACTGGCAAGTTTTGTGTTGCGTGGTGCAAGTGTTTAAACATGCATTGACTGGCTCGAATTAAGAACAATTCTCAGTGAATATTTATTCGGCCAGTGAAGTGGTCCGAATGCATCAATCACAAAGGCTCCGAATCCGGAGACTATTTTGGCGAATAGGGATATCCACGAAGGGCGCTTTGAATTCGGAGTCTTAATCGGCCTTACGAGGCTTAATCGGCCTTACGAGGCTTAATCGGCCCTAAGGTGTCATGCACCAAAAGGGGCTCTGAATCCGGAGACTTTATTTTGGCCAATTGTGATATCCACGAAGAGCACTCCGAATCCGGAGACTTAATCGGCCCTAAGGTGCCATGCACCAAAAGGGGCTCCAAATCTGGAGACTTTAATTTGGCCAATCGTGATATCCACGAAGGGCGCTCCGAATCCAGAGACTTAATCGGCCCTAAGGTGTCATGCACCAAAAGGGGCTCCGAATCTGGAGGCCTTAATTTGGCCAATCGTGATATCCACAAAGGGCGCTCTGAATCCGGAGACTTAATCGGCCTTAAGAGGCTTAATCGGCCCTAAGGTGTCATGCACCAAAAGGGGCTTCGAATCCGGAGACTGTATTTTGGCCAATCGTGATATCCACGAAGGGCGCTCCGAATCCGGAGACTTAATCGGCCTTAATAGGCTTAATTGGCCCTAAGGTGTCATGCACCAAAAGGGGCTCCGAATTCGGAGACTTTATTTTGGCCAATCGTGATATCCACGAAGGGCGCTCCGAATCCAGAGACTTAATCGGCGCTAAGGTGTCATGCACCAAAAGGGGCTTCGAATTCAAAGACTTTATTTTTGGCCAATCGTGATATCCACGAAGGGCGCTCTGAATCCGGAGACTTAATCGGCCTTAAGAGGCTTAATCGGCCTTAAGGTGTCATGCACCAAAAGGGGCTCCGAATCCGGAGACTTTAATTTGGCCAATCGTGATATCCACGAAGGGTGCTCCGAATCCGAAGACTTAATCGGCCCAAAGGTGTCATGCACCAAAAGGGGCTCCGAATCTGGAGACTTTAATTTGGCCTTAAAAGGCTTAATCGGCCCTTAAAAGCTTGGGAGCGAGCTTGAGAAAACGAGAAGCTTTGTATTGCAATGGTGGAATATGTACAACTATCAAGCCCACAAGTCGGGTCAATGATAGAATTTACATAAATGTGTTGAATTCCAAGGTCGTGGCAGGCTTCTTCCTGACATGTCTGAGAGCCGGTATGCCCCTGTTCTTGCGATGGATTCTATCTGATAGGGGCCGTCCCAGTTTGGACCCAATTTTCCATCGGTCGGTCTTCGATCGACTGGAAGTACCTTCTTTAGGACCAACTCTCCTGGCGTGTATCAGCGCAACTGAACTCGCTGATTATACAACTTGGCGAGCTGCTGCTGATACCGTGCCATGGATGCCAAGGCGCAGTCTCTTCGTTCTTCGATTAGAACCAGATCCAGGGCAAGCATCATGTCGTTTCGGCCCTTATCAAAAACTTGCGATTTCAAAGTTGGGAGGCCGATTTCCAGGGGTAAGATTGCCTAGGTTCCAAAGCATAGAGCAAACCGCGTTTCTCCAGTGGATCTCCTCGGCGTAGTACGATGAGCCCACAATACACTCGGCAATTCTTCGACCCATTTGCCTTTAGCTTTTTCCAGCCTCTTTTTGATGCCGTCCAAGATGGATTTGTTAGAGGCTTCGGCTTGACCATTGCTTTGGGGGTAGGCCGGTGTAGAGAAGTAAGGCCGAATGCCATATTTGCTGCATAACTCTCGATATACGCCATAATCGAACTGAGTGCCATTGTCTGAGATGAGAGCTCTCGAATCGTGTTATGATGTTTCTCCATACAAAGCGTTTAACGTCGGCATCTCGTATATGTGTTAAAGCCTCCGCTTCGACCCATTTTGTGAAGTAATTTGTCGCGACGATTAAGAATCGTTTGTTCCTTGGGGCCCTCGGCAATGGTCCCATGATATCAAGTCCCCATTGAGCAAACGGCCAGGGGCTGGTGATAGAGTTCAACCCTTCAGCAGGCAGATGGGTTAATGGGGAGAACTTTGGCACTGTTCGTATTTTTTTACATAACTCTTCGCGTCAGCTCTCATTGTCGGCCAATAATACCCCTGTGTTATAGCTCGATGGGCCAGGGAGCGTCCGCCAGAATGGGCACCACAACTGTCCTTATGTATCTCTATCAGAAGCTCCTCCACTTTGTCGGGGTGCACGCATTCCAAATATGGACCAGAAAGGGACTTTTTATAAAGCCCTCATTGCGGATCCAGATAGTATTGCAGAGCTTTATTTCGCAGCTTGTGTGCTTTTTTTTTGTCCTCTAGGAGTTGTTCAGAAGAGAGGAACGCAGCAATGGGGTCTATCCAACTTGGTGCGGATTCTATAACGTTGACATGGATTTCCTCCGAAGGGCCAATACTTGGCTCCGGGATGAAACCTACTTCGATGGTCCATTTGATCTCAGAATTGATGGCGGAGGCTAGGCACGCCAAGGCGTCCGTGTGTGTGTTCTGGTCACGTGTTATTTGGTTCAATTCGTGATGGTCAAATTTTGCCAGTAAGGAATTGGCCGTTTTCATGTAGGCCACCATACGGTCGTTTCTTACCGCGTACTCTCCCTTTAGCTGACTGATTACCAATTTTGAATCACAAAACACAAGCAGCCGCCGAGCACCGAGAAGGCGCCCATTCTGCAGACCGCTAGAAGGGCTTCGTATTCGGTTTCGTTATTTGATGCTTTAAAGCCAAGCTTGACGGCCTGCTCAATTACTGCGCCGTCTGGAGACAAGATTACAACTCCGGCGCCGTTGCCCCTTTGGTTAGACGATCCATCACAGTATAATTACCAGATATCCCCGACATAAATTCTCCAGTTCGGCTTTGGTCGAACTTCATCCTTTGGTCGAACTTCGTCAGGTTTGAGGTTGGCAAGCTCGCCAGTGAATTCGGCAACAAAGTTGGCCAACACCTGCCCCTTGATTGCGATTTTAGGTAAAAACTGAATGTCGTATTGGCCGAGTTCAAGAGCCCATTTTGAAACATGTCCTGATGCTTCTACGCTCCGTAGTACTGATCGGAGGGGATAATCTATTAGCACCCCAATGCTATGTCCCTGGAAGTAATGCATCAGTTTTCTTGTCGCCATGACTAGGGCTAAGATGAGTTTTTCCAGCAGATGGTGGCGTGTTTTGGCGTCAACCATTGCCTTGCTCACATAATACACTGGCCGTTGCTCCCCCTCCTTCTCTTTTAGCAGTACGGCGCTGACGGCCCTATCGGAAACTGCCAGATATAGAATGAGCGAGTCACCAGCGGCGGGTGTTGTCAAGAGAGGTACTAAGTGGAAGTAGGTCTTGAGTCCGTTGAAAGCTATTTCGCATTCGGCGGACCATTCAAAAGCCTTACCCTGCCGTAGTGTCTGAAAGAATTGTTGGCAGCAATCTGTAGACCGGCTGATGAACCTGTTGACTGTAGCGGCCATCCCCATCAACTTTTGGACTTCTTTTACTGAACGGGGGGAGCCGAGTTCCAATACTGCTGTGATTTGCCTCGGGTTGGCTTCGATTCCTCGGTGATTGACAATGTAACCCAGGAATTTGCCATAGCTGATTCCGAACGCACACTTGGAAGCGTTTAGTTTCATTCTGTATTTGCGTAAGATGCTGAATGTCTTTTCTAAATCGGCTATATGATTCTGTTCTTCTTTGGACTTGACCACCATATCGTCGATGTATACTTCCATAGTGTGGCCGAGTTGCTCTTTGAACATGGCGGTGACTAGTCTTTGCTAGGTTCCCCCTGCATTCTTCAGCCCAAAAGGCATAACTTTGTAGCAGTAGGTTCCTCTTGGGGTGAGAAATGCAGTTTTGTCCTGGTCATCTGGATGCATGGCGATTTGATGGTAGCCTCTGTAAGCATCGAGGAAGCTCATGCGTTGATGGCGTGCCGTCGCATCGACAAGCTGGTCGATTTTGGGTAGAGGAAAACAGTCTTCGGGGCAAGCTTTGTTCAGATCCGTGGAATCGACGCACACTCGCCAAGTCCCATTTTTCTTCTTCACTACCACTGTATTGGAGAGCCACGTAGGGTAAGTGACTTCTCTAATTGCCCCGGCGTCAAGCAGTCTGTCTACCTCCTCAACAACGGCGGCAGTGTGCTCCGTGGCTGACCGCCGGCCTTTCTGAATGATCGGCTTACATTTGGGATCAACATTCAGATAGTGCTGTGAAACTGACGGGTCTATTCCCGGTATTTCGTATGGAGTCCACGCAAAGACGTTGAGGTTGTTGAGCAAGAAAGAGATTAGCTGCTGCCTGTCGGCCTGATTCAGAGAAGCGCCGATCATGAAGAACTTTTCTGGGCTTCCGTCGATGTCAACTCGGTCTAAGCCTTCCATGGCCTTCTCATTTGGCTGCCGCCCAACATCATCAAGGATCTCCCGATTCGGCACCTCAATGGAGTTTACTTGCAGTTCTTTTGGCATTTTGGCGGCAAGGAGATAACATGCTTGTGCCGATTTCTGGGAGCCGTGGATTTGCTCAATGCCGTGTTCTGTTGGGAAACGTAGCAGTTGATGATAGGTGCATGGGATGGCCTGCAAGGTATGTAACCACGATCGCCCCATGATGAGATTGTACGGCGATGGCAGCCTGACGACCAAGAATTCCACATCCACCGTTCTGGAACCTGCTCGAACGGGTAAGCTGATCTTTCCTAATGGTACTCTGGATTGGCGTTGAAGCCGAATAGTGGATAAGGAGCCGGAGTCAGGTCTAACTCGTTGAATCCGAGTTTGATGAAGGTTTTGTAATACATAACCTCCGAAGTACTGCCCTGGTCAATAAGAACGCGTTCGACGGTGAAACGGTTTACGCATAGCTCAACAACCAATGGATCGATGTGAGATAGTGTTAAGCCGATCAAATCAGAGTCGTCAAAGATGATACTTGGCATTTCTCTGAGTCGCTTTGCGGGCGTGAGTTGCTGTTGGGGGCCTGGATGTGATTGGATCGCATGCACGGCCGGGGCTGCTGGCAGGCTGTATATCATGTGGACGGTGTCAAGCGGAAATGCATCCTTCGGAAGGGCAGGTGTTTTGATCGCACTCCTCCGAACACATTGTTGGAGATGTTCGTCCGTTGCCAACTCCTCAAGATGATCTGTTGAGGCATAGCGACCGTTAGTTTCGTGCTGTCGGGCGCGAGATCGTCGATCATCTGCCCTCGGGGGTCGCTTAGAAACCGGGCGCACTAGTTTTTGGATTTTTCTATTTTCGAGGTCAGATCACGACGAAGGCGTTCGTTCTCAGCGATGATGTTGTCCAATCTCTGTTTGGTTTGCCTAGCTTGTGCCATGGTCGCTTGTATCGTCTTTTGCGTTAGGTTTGAAGATGAGGAGAGGTCCAAGGCAAGTCTTGCTGCGATGGTTTTTAGTCCAAGTGAGTTTGCTGGAGTGAGGTCATCTCTTTGTGTGGTCTCGTCAGTGGCTATCGGAGGATCTTCAGTCACGCCTGCCATGGATGTATTTGAGTATTCCCACAGATGGCGCCAATTGTAGAGAAGTGGTTTGGAAATATTCTTCAGATCTTGGGAGACGCTAGTGATCCTCAGCTAGTCACCTGAAAAGATATAAACACTCTGGTCGGGGGTGCTGGTATTAGCACTCCAACGGATAAGTCAGTTCCAACACTCAGAATAGCTTGTTTACTAAGTTAAGTGAAGTGATTCTTACATACCTTTCTAAATCTGTGGTTGCTGTATTTATACTTGCTTTTTGGGCCTCGGAGCCTGAGCCTTTTTTAATCCCATTCCCCTTTTATTTATTCGGAGCTACTGATCTCCGGCTATTCGGCCTTACTAATTTATTCAGCATCCTAGTCACACAATATGGAGCCAAATAATACCTAATTTCTGGGGTACGCACCTTCCGACTCTTCTATTTATTCAGTTCCCACAGCTTTGTTTGGGTTAGGCCCAATAAGCTAGTACCTATATTTTTCTGGCTCCCACAATTGCCCCCAAAACGTTCATTGTCTTCGGTAGAAGGAATGAGAGTTTTTATTGTCGAGTTATGCTGTTCAAATAGATGTTAGGTCCTTTGACAAAAAATAATTTGATAAATGAATAACATAAATGAATGAATGGCTGGATGAATGCATGTATGTATGAATGTATGTACAAATATATGTATATAGAGGAGAGAGGTGAGCTAAAGCCCAGTGAGTAATGCCATCTCTATAACAATGGGCCACGGTATTATAACTCCCGGGTAAAGGTGTAGGCCGCAGTATTATAACCCAGGGCAAGGGTGTAGTATATCGCCGAGTGCAAAGATTGCTTCCAAATATGGACTTTCGTGCCGAGCTAGAAATATTTCTATATGTCGAGCACGGAAATGATTGCCTGAACCAAATAAGACAGATTAAATAAGATAGATATATCAGCCAAAAGATGGACCACGGTATTACCCCCGGGTGAGGATGTAGACCTGCGGTATTATAACCCCCGGGTGAAGGTGTAGGCTGCGGTATTCTAACCTCCGGGAGTAGGTGTAAGCCGCGGTATTCTAACCCCCAAGCATGCGTGTAGGCCGCGGTATTCTAACCCCCGGGCATGGGTGTAGGCCGCAGTATTCTAACCTCCGGGCATAGGTATAGGCCTTTGCTAATGGCGCTCCGTGCCGTGTGCGAAGATTACGTTGTACTCAAAGACTTTACTGATTTTAAGTGGTGACCAAGTGCCAATATGGCAAGGACTTTGAATAACGCATCCTGTGTTAGTGATGGCCAGTGCCAAATGAGGTAGACGTGTTAATCACAAAGAATATTGCTCCACTTGTAAGGAATGGCCAAATAGATATTAGGTCAACTATTTAATTGCCGAGTAAATTTTGGGCCAATTAGCATTGCTCGATTTGCGTTTCGTCCAATGTAGACTTCCCCATTGCTTTCGAATAACAAGCGTTAGTCGGAAGGAATACAGATTGGACTTGCCCCATTGCCTTATGTGGCGGGTTAGATTCGGCTTTGGTAAAATGACGGCGTGCAAAAAAAATGCGAACTGCCAATTACTAAATGCGAACGGCCGATTGCAAAGTGTGTAATGTATTGCCTCAAAACTGGCACTTGTTTGGAGCTGTGTAAAAAGGAGCGGGAGTGTAATGTTTGAACCAAGTTGGCCGAGATATTAGCGCCGAGCAAGATCGTGTATACGAGACAAATAATGTTTAGCCGAAGAAAGTTCATGCACTGCCAAATAACTAGTGTCAAAACATCGGTATCCGTTTTGAAATATAATGTGATTTTTCCGAGAAGTTGATTAGCAACACGGGTCGGTGATCGTGCCTATCTTTTGGTCGGCGATTTTTCTTGGCTTTGCAATGTATCGGCGTCCCTTCGGAGTTACATTTGCTACACTCGAATGGCAATGGCTACTGATTTATTGAACTTGTTCGTCTTGTCTAACATATATTTGCCCCAGTGCTTCTGAATAAGATTGGTAATTCGGAAGGAATAAAATTGACTTGGGCCAAAATTGCGGAGGAGGCCGATAAAAATTTGAAACAGATTTTGTGCCCTTGTTCAATGCCATGGCGATATCGGAATGAAGATGAGACAAAGTAGGGTGCTTGGTGATATGCGAAGTGAGCCATTGCGCTCAATTCTTTGAATAAAATCGGCAATTTTTTTTTTTTAATTTGCAAATTCTGACCATACGGATGTGTTCAGAAGGTGACAAATAGTTGGAAACAACTATTGGATCGTTGTAATCAGACTTCGGATAGCATAATTGTACCCAAAATGGATCAGAAGGCTCAAATCAACAGGGTGTAATGTAACCGCGAAGCACAGGATAATTTTTCATAGCTGGATGTCATCTTCTCTAGCGAAACTGGGCATTTTTTGGGCAAACTTTGAGCAGCTCGTACGGCTTCGTTTGAGCTCCGATTTTGACGCGGTTTGTTGCGTTAAACTCGTCGCGATGAGTACTTCACGTTGGTATAGGCAAAACGTGAATTTGACAGCTTTAGAAATTTTATTTTGTCAGAAAATGTGATCCGTATCGCAACTTTCGATAAACTTTGGTTACTTCTTGGCTTCTCGGGTTGGTGGGTTTGGACTCTTTGAGCTGATATGAATCCTGTGGTATTATTAGATATGGATTTCAGCAAGTCAAGATGCTAGTTCTAAGCCGATGCCGAGATTATTGCCGCCAAATATTGTTGCCGAAGTCGAGATGTTAAAGCCGAATAAGTTGTCGTTGCTAGACGATGCGGCGTTAATATTAATATGTTGATATGCCAAATTGAAATGCCGAATAGATTGTGAGTTTGTAGAGTTGTTATGCCAAATAATAAACCGAATAAGTTGTCTAAGCCGAGTTGTAAAGGTGCCGAATAATCTTGCGGCGTTGATAATAATGTTGATATGCCAAATGAAATGCCGAATAAGTTGTAGAGTTGTCATGCCAAATAATAAGCCGAATAAGTTGTCTAAGCCGAATTGTAGTGGTGCCGAATAATTTTGCGGCATTGATATTAATGTTGATATGCCAAATGAAATAATGAATAAGTTGTGAGTTTGCAGACTTGTCATGCCAAATAATAAGCCGAATAAGTGCAGAGTAGCTTTGGAGCTTTGCCGATCAATTGATTATGAGTTACGGCACTACCGAAATGCGAATGCATGGGCTCGAACGCCGAATTTTGGGTTTGTCTGGCCGAGCACACCTGTGCAGCACTTCCCTTTTGTTCTTGACTTGCCGCATACTTGGTCGGCAATCGGAATTGTGGTGTATGGTCAAAACTTGGGTTTGACTGCGTCGAAAATTTTAATTGCCGGATAAATACATGATGTAGGTAGTGAAACTATGAAAATTTTCCTATGACCGAATAATGTCAACCGTATATTAAACTTGAAAATATAATGACGTATGGTAATGAAATATTTTCCAAATAAAATTGACGTAAGGTAATGAATTGTTTGCCGAATAAAATTGAACTTGAAAATATAATGACGTAAAGAATAAAATTGAACTTGTAAATATGGCATAAGGTAATGAAATATTTGCCGAATAAAATTTGCCTATGAAATTCACATTGCCGAATAAAATATACGATTTTTTCAAAAGCCGAAAAACAAATTTTCATAGCCACAACTTTTTGTATGCATCCTCATTTGGTTGCCGAATAACTTCTTGATTAGTCAACTGCCGAATTTTCGAACTTTATAAGCAGCTGACTACCACAAAAATTAGATTAGTAACTCATGGTGCAAGTATATCTCAAGAATCAAAGAGTGCGAATCCATTATATAATGCCGAAAAGAAGCTAGCAAAAATAAGAGTGAAACCCATTTTTAGAGAGAGAATAAAAATGCAAAAGTAAATCCAACTAAAGGCATTTCAATGGGTTTAGTATGTGCCGACTATATTGAATAAATGTTTGGACCAAATCTATGAGCGTAAATATATGCACATATATACCTATATATATGTATATGCATATAGATAGAAAGATTGAATTTCAAAGAACAATTTAAACAAAGAGTAAAAAGATAGGATTAACTGTGGGTCATGTTTATAGTAACATGTAACAATGATCTGAGCATCTTGAGTATGGTATTTGTTGTCTTCTTCGTTGAACTCTGTCAAACGTTTCCCACAGACGGCGCCAATTGTGAGACTATGAAATATCCTCTCACATGGAGATGTTGTAGAGATCCAACGAAGAGAAGAGCTTCACCCCTGTAGATCTGCAATGATGAACATAGTCGGTACCACCCAACCGGGGTTGCCGGCCGAGAGTACTCCGATGATGAAGCCAGTCATTGAATCAAGAAGTAAATAGTATATATATTTGAAGGGGTGTGTGTTCTATAAAGAGAGATGAGACCTACCTCCCATTTGGGATGCCCCCCCTTTATATAGATGGGGGGTGTGATATTTGTTTGGGCTGGACCAATTGTAGGCTTTGTTTGGGTTAGACCCAATAAGCTAGTACCTATATTTTTCTAGCTCCCACAGTGTGCATATGATGTTTGTATATATATATATATATATAATACATATAATCTGTTTATATATACTCTTTAGGCATTTTTAATTTTACTTGCAAGTTGTATTTGCTCTAGTCTATCCTCTGTAAGCTCTTTCTCTCTGTAATTTTTGGATGGGAATGGAGGAAGAAGAAGATAAGGAAGAGAGAGTGAGTCCAATCAGGTTAGGGTTCTCAACTCTTAAAGTTGGCAAAGGAAAAAAAGGGTTATATATAAGGGTGAAATAGTCTTTTTACTTATGCAATTAACGGTGTTAACTGTGCACCTTAATCCAATAACCACATGGAGGTTATGCGATAATTTTCAAATATTAAGAGGGTAAATCACACGCGACCTAAACCACCAAAAAAAAGAGTACAATGAAGTTTTGCCCAACTTTCAATGGCTTCTTGGAATATCTAAACCCAAGACCTTTAAGTCTTATATTTACCATAGAACCAACCCATGGTAAATATATATGACTTATTTATACATGAAATACAAACATCACCTCATTGGTCCATGTACTTTTAGTGGAACCCCACTCATTGGTTCAACCAATGAGACAGTTAATATTGTTTGTGAACAAATGTTCTCTCATGATGACTGAATAACAAATTATTTTACGAGAACTAATTTATATTCAACACAACCCTTCAATGTTGTGTGTTGTTCACCATAACAATGATCCTACAGTACATAAATTCCTGTAACATTTAAATCAAATCCCCGTCTTTCAGGCTAAGCAAAATCAAATTGAACTTATTTTGTTTACATTTCCACTAATCCAAATTGGCTGCGCGACATCCGAATCTTTAAACTCCTTGATATAATTGACAAATTTATCATTGCAAGAAGGCATGGAAGGAGGGGGATCGAGCATACTCGAATCAGGAGTCTCACCGTTCTTCACTATAAAGACAGTTTTCATACTGCAGGTTAGACGTCGGAGTAAATGACAGTGCCACAGCCATACACCTGCCGAAACAATCATCCATTTTAGTCCGATTTTTAATCATGGCATTCAATATTTTGAAGTAAATTCTTCTGCCTATACTAGGCCTGGGCCTCCTCAAGCAACTCGGATTTCTCATGCCACAAATATTAGAGAAAGGAGATCAAAGTACCACAAAAACAAAACAATTTCACCTAATTTTTTTTCAATAACATCTAATCAATGCTCAAGGGAATGAGAGATTTATTGGGTCGGTATTAAAAGATTTATCAAGAAGGATTTGAAGAAGAAAGTTAAAGGTCATTAAATCATCACCTAAATAAAAACATAGATCATACGCAATGCAACTGGGCGTACATCTTCAGACAAAAGCTACTATGAAAATAGATTTCTAAATGCACAAAACATTTTCACAGTATGTGAGGACCCAGCCTTTGTCTCACATGTGTGTTCCATTATGTGAAAATTTTGCAGTCATTGCACAATTGTTGAAGATATGGATACAGAGATAGGCTGCAATGAATGAATATGAGAACTTGGGCTTCTCAAGGTACCGTGGTCACTTATAATTTCCAAAGAGGAAAGTTCTGTTTTTAAGGGCTTCCACATGAAATTTATTAAATAACCCGTATGGTATTTATGTATGTACTAATTGGGCTATGAAGCTTAACGCACGGTACTAAAAGCTATTTTGAGAAGTTAGTTAAAAGTCACTTTTTTTGTTTGTAGTAAAAATGAAAAGTTGGCTTTTTTGTCTTTTTTTTTTCATTTGGGAAGTTGATTTTTAGCCAACGGTGAAATTACAATTTTACCCTCATGAGTCAAAATGTGTTACATAGGTGAAGTCGTAAATATTTTAAATAAATGGGGATAGTTTGATTATTTTATTATGATTTGACATCATAAACAAACATTAATCAAAAAAGTCAAAAGTCACTTTTTACCAACTTCTCAAATCATTTGTCTAAAAAACCAAAAGCTTGGTTAAAAGCCAAAAAGTCACTTTTTACCATTTTCCCAAAATAAGCCTAAATAAATCTAGGAGAGAGAGAGAGAGAGAGAGAAGAGGTAGAAAAGCCCAAATCTAGAAGATAAATGCAACATTCCAAATCAAGAACATACCTCGATTATTTGCTATGAACCTAACGGTAACCCAACCTTTCTTTGGAACACGAATTGTATTCAATTTAGGTGGATCGATCAAATTATAAGATTTTGGGTCTGTCTCATTGTCAAAATTCCCAACTCCTGATCCAACCACATAAAAGCTATGGCCATGCAAATGCATGGGGTGATTCTGTGCTCCAGAAAAAACATCAGTTCCCTGAAACACTATCTCCACTGTTTCATTGTAGTCAAACATCCTCACCTTGGTTCCAATGGTTGTAATCAAAGCACTATTTAGCAAATCATCACTCGTAAAGTTATAAAACCACGTTGGAGATCCGGAAAATCAGTCTGATAAACCCCACTGATATTGCTGCATAAAGGTAGTAAAATTGCACTATTAACAATGACACAGAACAAAGAACAAATGTGAAGAAACAGTGGCAATGTTAGGGTGCAAGATCTGATGAATGCATTATACATGTACTAAATTTGCCTTCTCAAACAAATTTCCTTTTTTAATTAAGAGAGAGAGAGAGAGAGAGAGAGAGAGAGAGATTGTATAGAACTTTTGGTTCTAAGTTAGTCATCACCCTCCTTTTTCATTATTTGATTCAGTTATATGCACTCTTTTCTATTTCCATTTCTATGTCTTGAAAGAACAAGAAAAGGAGGAAAAAGCCATGGACAACTCTAGTCATTGCTATAATCAAACCATGTGTAACATGCCCCAGTCATTTCTTCCAAGTTTTACTACTTCACTTGTACCTTGTTAAGCTGTGTTTGGATCAAGAATTTGGGGAGGAATTTGTGAAGAGAAAGGTAAAGGGATGGAAAAGTGTATGAAACTGAAACTATTATTTTTATTTTATTTTTTCATTTTTTCCTACTCTTTTCCTTCCCCTCCAAAAATCCCTACTCAATTTTTTGATAAAAAACACAGCCTTACTATTTACTTGTCAAGTCATCATGTGTTGTTTAGAACAAAACCAAGTAAAGAAAAATTTTAAAAAATTAAAATTAAAACATAACAAAAAGGAAAAATGAGAATCAAGAAGGGTGTACCTGTAGTAGGCAAGCAATATATCAGTTGTAGGCATCGGAAAGGAAATGTCGTTCATGGATGAAGCAATCCTATTTCCATCCAATGACATGTAAGAAATGGTTTTGGAAAATATGATTTTGCCTTAACTTTGGTCTGTTTTTTAGGTGAGACCCATATGCCAAAGTTGGCGGAACTAAGTTGTAACGCGTTTTATGCCGCGTTGTGATTCACGTGGTATATTTGGTTGCTCAAAATCATTATCGGGTGAATGTGAAATTAAACCCAAAGAGAACTCTATGGAAATGGTGTTTTTGGTGAAATTTCCTAAAGGTTTGGTTTAAGGCTTGTCCCACGTTAATTTGGTAGGCAACCTTTGAGTGGGTTTATAAGGCTTGAGTTTAGAACTAGGGGTAGGCCCCAAGGGGCACCTAAGTTTTGTAGAGCAGGAAGTTATGGGCAAAGTGGGCTAGACCCATTGAATCCAAAATAAACACGTGCACCACCATCCATCCAAGCGGGCTGGGCATGGGTGCGGGTGCGTGGTGTGAGGTTGGGTTGGGCTTGTACGGCCTAATACCTATCTTTCTGGACAAAAAATATTTGAATTTAATTTTATTTTTTAGTAAAATAAAATCTATCCAAAATTCGAAATTAATTCCGAAATCTGTCCAGTTTTCCCTCCACCCAAACAGTTCGCATCTGTTGAAACAGTGCCTTACCTGTTCAAATTCAAACCACACCTGTTGGATTCAAATCTGTACAGCCACCTTTACATTTATAAATAGGTAGTCCTTCACTTGGTTTTTTCACTTAATTTTCGTCCAAAAATTCTGCTTGCTCTCTTTGCATTTTGTTGCATTTAATTTTCTGTGAGAAAAGAGTGTAAACACAAAGTGTGTTCGTTATGCGAATAATTTGTAGTGCTACTATTATTCGCAGTTGATCATTTTATCCTGGGAGATAGACGTCCACAATCTAAAAGCACCATAAAGAGGACAAATCTGTCTTAAGGACACAGTGTTAAACACTGGACTTGTTTAATAAAATTTGTTCAACAAATTAATTTGGTAAGTAATTAATTTACTTTCTGTTTTATTATTTTTTCTGTTTCAGATTTTGATTTTATTTTTGTAACAAAATAAAAATTTGTTTTTATTTATTTATTTATTTTATGTTCTAGTTTGATTTTTGTAATCAAACAATCTCTCTCATTTTCTTTATTTCTTCTGTTTGTTGTTAAGTACACAAACATAATTTATTCGTAATACAGTAAAGGTTGTCCAACATGATAAACATTAAGTATTTGGGCAAACAACCGGGTGGTCTACCGGGTGGTCATCCGGTGGACAGAAAACACGCCTGTGTGCGCAGAGTTCTCTGCAGAGAGTGTAGAAAATTGATTTGAAAACGTAACCAAACATGATGCTCCAAAACACACGTAGAAAATTGATTTGGGAATACAAACAAACAGAGCCAAGTATTTGGGCAAACAATCACTTTCTCAGAAACAACTATAAACATAGGGTGACTAATTTTTTGTGGCACAAATACAGGATGTTCTTCGCTGGCTAAGCTCCTTAAGATGGATAAAAATTCATTCCCAGCCAAAATCAATGTCTCTTTGGAAAGGAAGGTTGGATGGGAAGACAGGGTCCGAAGGGGGAGTATTGTCACCGCTGTACTCTATAACTGCTGTGGTAGCATTATCTACATCGGCTGTACCAACGGTAACGAATTGTCTAGCTGCCATGTAGTAGTGACCAAGAGGCTGATTTGCCGTGAGTAGGACATTCATGGTTTGCCCTAGGGATATCGCCAAGTATGGTGTGGATATGGGTTTGAGGTAGCTCCCATCCATTCCAACGACAGTGACATTGTGGTCAGCAATCGCGAAGAAAAATTCAAAATCCACAGCTGCGTTGATTATGTGGAGAAGATAGGTTTTACCATCATCAACGCTCATCCGAAATATTGTTTCTGCTGCATAACAGCAAGAATTATCAACTTACGATATTCAAAGTATCTTTCACATGCTTTCTGGGCCAACACTATATAAAATATCTCCATCTATAAATGCACGCGGAGAATATTTTGATTCAATTTAAACTTGACAGAATTTATCAATAGCCTAAGGTTGGGGAGAGGGAACAGGAGAAGGAAAAGGAAAGTATCCCCAAAATTCAAATTTAAACCATGTGTCAAACTTTCACAATTTAAGATACAACCACCTTCACAGAGTAAAATGAAAAAACTTCAAAAGGACTACTTCAAGACGCATCCACGGTGTAATACTCATTGCAACATCAAGTATATCTAACTATAATGTATTACTATTCTATAAGTAAACCTTCGATGAGATTGCTGTGAGAAGAGATAATGTTGTCATAAAAAGTCGAAGCATGGAAGCAAAATGTGCATTGTTAGAAAATGGCATGCCCATTCCAAAATCCCTTAAGATAAATGGCATGGCTAGCAAAGTCTCGAAATCATTTGAAAACAAAGGGAGACGCACTGGTATCAATCGGCATCTTAATTTTAAAAATTCCATTGGCATCTATTTCCTAAAAAACCTATAAGGTAAATGCCTTATTCATGAAGAAACATCAAGTAATTTTTAAAATTTGTGGAAGGTATGTAGCGGCGAAACTAGGCATTTTTTATTTATTTATTTTTAGAATGGAGATTCCGTTTACGATTTGTTGCCTTCAAAATTGTCATTGCTCAATATGGCCTAGTAATCTTACACATTGGACTTGTTAGATTGTCATGGATTGGAAAGAAAATTAATTTTGTCCTCTGATGATGTTATCAGGATGTCATGAAAGATTGTTCATTAACTACCTTCTTCAAATTGCAACTTACGTTTAGTAAAATGTTAAAGATCAACGGTCAATCATGATTTCCACCGCAATATTTATTCTAGTGAGACACACGCAAATAGTCACGACATACCACTAGAACAATTATAGAAAGCTCCTGGTTGGCCATTGATGACATAAGAATCTGCCCGTGGTAAGTCTGCCCCTATGGAGAGATCATAATGAAGGTTTTTGTTCACATCAAAAACAAACCAAGATCCTAGAAGTACAAAAAAAAGCAGATGAATATCTATAGGAGAAAAAATAATCACAAGTGAAGAGAGTAAAAGAATAAAATTTGTACTTAATCTAATAAAGCTTTATGACACAGATGCTATACTTCATTAAGTTTAAGGGATTCATTTGATTGCACAATATCATCAATATATCTAGGTTACCTTTTAAGAGGGAGGTTTACGACCTAATATTGGGCCAAGCTAGTTTGGGCCAGAGGCAAAGTCCTTGCTCGGTCAGACATTGGGTGCACATTGGACCGAGGATTCAGTCCAGTCGAGTTGGAACAACTTTGGATCGCCAATCCGGAGAAGATGTGCGCACTACAGAGTTGGACAAAATTAGTCGTCTCAACGTCAGGATCGACTGAGCAGGAGCCTGGTCACGACTAAAGAGCTCGGTCTAACCATGGTGTGGAATTATCAAGGAAACCGGACAAGTAGAACGGTCGTAACGTGATGGCGTGGCGTCGCACTAAACATAGCTCGGTGGAGAGTACTACGCAGTGCCACGGGATTGTAGGAAGGAGGTTCTGCGGTCCATACGCGTCAATTCCGTTTGGCGATTTTGTTAGGTGGCGTTAGCTATATTAGTGCTGGCACGTGGAGAAATATGAGAGGAAATGAGGTCCACGGGTCTAGAGGGGAATGGGCACAAAAGCGCGCGCAGAAACTATATAAACGACGCTTCACCTTAATACTCAGGTCTGGAACATCCTCTAATCAGAGCTCACCTACCACTATGTCTCCTCTCTTTTCTCTCTCTCTAAGTGTGCCAACTTGACCGTCAGAGGGGTTTTCCGGCAGCACACTACCGGGTAGCTCACCATCATTGTGTTCTCAGGTCGATCGGAGTGAAGAGAAACTTTGACACGAGGAGTACAGATAACGTCGGTTATTTGGCTGCCGTACAATTGGCGCCATCTGTGGGAAGTCTCCGACAAACAAAACCTTGTCCTCCAAGCTCTTCCCATCATCTTTCATGGCGAACAATGACGAAGTCCCACTGTCCGCTAATGACGGCATCACTCCGGAGTCCATTCGGAGAAGAGATGGTCTTCCCGTCATCCCTACCATGGCTAGCCTGGAGACCTCTCCTAGAGGGCTCCCCAGAGATACGCGAGACAAGCGTGTAAGAAGCACGGACCGCTCACAGAGTCCCGACAGGCACCAGTGACGAAAAGAGTCGCATAAGCTAAGAGACCAAGACGCCATCATTCAAAGGATGGTAGCGGAGATGGAGGCCCTAAAGCGGTAGGTTAAAGGGAAGGGTGTTGCTAGAGTGGGTAACCACAGTGAGCGCACCCAACCCTGTCGCTCGGGTAGCCAAAACTAGTAGCGGGCACCCTCCCTCTTTATCACCAGAAGTTATGGGGTTGGTGACTCTAACCCGCCAGCAAAGAAGTCTTGCACGCGAGACAGTAGTTACTGTCCCTCACGCCCATCGACGACATCGAGATATTCCTACTCCGCCTATTTGGAAGACCTAAGGGACGTCTTAGAAGAACGAACGAGCCGGCAGGAGGCGGAAAAGGTGCTAGCGTTGTAGCGGTTAACCCACGGAGGTCGCACCAATGAAGAAGTCGTAGTGCTACCACTACGCCCAGCTGTACATGTCCCTTTGGACAGAGATTTGGTGAGGTTGAGTGCCACTCCCTTCTCTACGGACTTTCACTAGCCCAAGTTTACGCTCTACGACGGAAAAACTGATCCATACATGCACATGAGCCACTTCCGGAAGGTTATGGCTAGATACAAGCGTAACAATGCTCTTATGTGCCTTATTTTCCGGTCAAGTTTGGATGAGATGGGCCTGAAATGGTTCGAGAGACTATCGGAGGAAAGTAATGAAAGGTGGCAGCAATTGGTGGAAGCGTTCGTAACCCGATTCAAAACCAAAACCAAAACGCCGAAGGAAGTCGACCACCTTCTGAGCGTCAAGATTGAACCGGGCGACTCCCTCAAAGCATACAACGCCAAGTATTGGGAAATCTTCAACAAAATCCTTGATTGCCCAACCAACCTGGCAATCACCCAATACAAGCGCAGTCTTCCAGTCGGACATAGACTGAGGGACTCACTCGCCATGAACCAACTGACGACCATGGAACTACTAATACAACGCATCAATGAGTACATCCGAGTAGAGGATGATGCTACCGCGGCCACCGCAAAGGCAAATCCGATGGCAACGGACAAAAGGGTGGTCGGAAAGGTTCACGCGGTCGGACAAAAGGCAAACCGTCCGAGCAACCGCAAAATAGAATCAAACCGAGGTCGTTGCAACCGGGGTAAGGGTCATCGTAGTGACCAAGCTGACTATTCCCGTGATGCCGCAAAAGATGCGAAGAGAAAGTTGAACTCCCGAACAAGCATCACCACGGTTTTTAAAATCTCAATCTACCGTATCGTCAGCGAAATTTGTAACGAGCTGTACGTCCGGTTTCCAGCTAAGTTCGGCGATGCATAGAGGGGCTTCAATTCGCGATATCACTACACCTTTCATGGCGAGTGAGGGCACCGTAATAAGGACTGTATGCCTTTGAAACAACATTTAGAAGAGTTGGTGGCCACTGGCCACTTGGATCGTTACATTGACGGAGGCGTCAAGGCCGCGCCCCACGCTCCAGCTGAGCCAAATGGTTTGGCTACGCTAGAAGCACCCTCCCAAGGCGTGATCAATGTGATCCATGGTATCATCAAGCCAGCGCAGGTATGCGAGCTCCGAGTGATGATCAAAAAACTAGAGCATATAAGGGAACTCCTGTCAACCCAGCCCGTGGTCAAAAAGAGCAAAACCGAGGTGAAAGATGTGCTCAGCTTTTCAAGCTGACATCTTGAACGAATTCAAACACCGCACAATAATGCTCTAGTGGTCACCCTTTGCGTCAGGGAGTTTGACATTAGGCGTATTCTAATCGACCAGGGCAGTTTGGTTGAAATAATGTACTACGACGCATTCAAGCAACTCAAGCTAAGTGATAAAGACTTGGCCCCGGCGACCTCACCACTGGTCGATTTCAACTTGCAACCGAAGTGGCCCATGAGAAAGATCATCTTACCAGTCAAAGTCAGATCTGTGGTCAAGTAGGTGGAGTTCTGGGTATTGAATGTGCCTTCCACATACAATCTGATCCTAGTCAGAGGATGGCTTCACGCCATGCAAGCGGTGGCTTCGACCTACCACCAAGTTATGAGGTTCCCCTCTGCTACGGGGGTAATTGAAGAGATTTGGGGTGATCAAGTCATGGCCAAGCAGTGTTTCGTGGCCATGAATGGGAGCCGAGCAGCCAAAGGCTTCATGCAAATGATCAAAGGATCGGAGATCAAAGTGTCCTGGATGATATGGGTACTAGGGCCGAAGAAAAGGCTGTTGAAGACTTGGTGGAGGTAAGGATCAACGAAGATAATCTTGAGAAGTTCTTTCTGTTGGGAACCATCCTGACTACCCAAGAACGGCTGGAGATGGTTGAGTTTTTTATGGCAAATATCGAACTATTTGCATGGACGCCTCACGACATGCTCGGCGTCGATCCAAACTTTATTTGCACCAACTCAACATCTTTCCGAATGCCCGGCCTGTCATTCAAAGAACGCGGAGATCAGCACTTTATCACACCAAGGTAGTGGCAGAAGAGGTCAAAAACTTGCTTAAAGCGAGGGCAATCCAGGAAGTGCACTTCCCTCGGTGGGTTTTCAATACGGTCCTGGTGCCAAAAAAGAACGACAAATGGCGAGTTTGTGTTGACTACAAGATGGTCAACCACGCTTGCCCCAAAGACAGTTTCTCCTTACCTAGAATCGACCAACTGGTGGACCTTACAGCCGGACACAACCTACTCAGCTTCTTAGACACTTACCGCAGTTATCATCAGATCGCCATACATGAGCCTAACTGGGAGGTTACCTCTTTCACAATGCCAAGGGGGTTGTTCTGCTATCGGGTTATGCCTTTCGGGTTAAAAAATGTCGGGGCGACCTTTCAAAGGATGGTCGTGAAGATGCTCGCTCCCTTGCTCGGCCAAAAAATGGAGGCCTATATCGACGACATGGTTGTGAAGAGAAAACGTGAAGCCGACTACCTGTCTGACTTGGTGGAGATGTTCGACATTCTTAAACAACACCAGTTGCGTCTGAATGCGTCGAAATGTGCCTTCGGTGTAGGGTCGGAGAAATTCTTGGGCTTTCTGGTCGCTAATCGCGGCATCGAGGCGGACCCCTCCCAAATCAAGGCCATACAAGAATTGAAGCAACCCAACTCGGCAAAGGACATTCAACGAATTTCCGGGATAGTAGCAACGCATAACCGATTTATAAGCCGATCATCAGATCGTTGTCGCCCTTTCTTCCGAGCCTTGAAGTCCAAGTTTTCATGGAACGAAGAATGTGACAAAGCCTTTGCCGAGCTAAAGACATACCTATCTTCCGCTCCACTCTTCGTCACACCGAAGAACGGTGAAGAACTCTATCTTTATCTAGTTGTTTCTCAACATGCCGTAAGTATGGTGCTTGTTCGAGCAGAAGGCATCCAACATCTACCGATCTTCTACGTAAGCAAAACCTTGCTCCCAGCGGAGTCGAGATACTTGCCACTGGAGAAACTCACCTTGGCACTAATGATGGCCTCAAGGAAATTGGCACACTACTTTCATGCTCACACAATCGTGGTGCTGACCGAGTTCCCTTTGAAAGCCTTGTTCGAAAGGGCAGGCTTCTCCGGCCGAATCCTGAAGTGGGCAGTCGAGTTAGGGTAATTCAACGTCAAGTTTCAATCCCGAATAGCCATCAAAGCCCAAGCATTGGCTGACTTTGTTGCAGAATTCTCACCCAGAATTCACCCGATCTGCTTGGTGAACTTACTGACGCAACCGAGCTGCAGGGGGTAAGCATGACAAAAATCACACAGCCTCCAATCCAACCGAACGTTGAAGGCAACATGGAAGTTGCGCGCCCGTCTACAAACCCATCACTTGAAGGCTTACTTCAACCTAGCAATGCTCCGTTGGATTTGGGAATAACAGGACAACCTGTTGGATCTAACGCCGCATCGCCGAGGGGGGATGAAGGCATGTTTGTTGCAATCGTCAACGATGCGCTTGCCGCGGAAGTAGCCAAGCAACCGAGCAACTCTGATTACCTGAACCTTCAAACGTCCCAGGACCCTGCAAAATGTTGGAAGCTTTTCATCGGCGAAATGTGAAAAATTTTTGTCGATGGCGCCTCAAATAGGCATGGAGCCTGGCTGGGAGTAGTCTTGATCTCCCCAAATGGACTAACCATTGAACATTCCATCACGCTAGGATTTTCTGCGTCAAACAACGAGGCTGAGTATGAAACGCCGCTAGCTAGACTAAAAAGTGCTCTTCAAATGCAAGCATCCGAGCCAATAGTCTACAGTGACTTCCAGCTTGTTGTAAACCAAGTATCTGGGGAATACAAAGCCAAAGATGACAGAATGGCCAAGTACCAAACTTTGGTAAGAGAGCAAATCAAGAAATTCTAAGCCATAAGAGTCCAACAAATTGGCCGAGAAGATAACAGCCGGGCAGATGAGTTGGCCAGTTTTGCTTCCATGGCCGACAAATCAACTCCCAACCCTCTGCTGATTGAATTCCTCCTAAGACCTAGCATTGAAGACTCAGAGCAGACGGAAGTTCTCTGCACCAAGCAAGGTCCTTCTTGGATGGGCCCTATCATTCTTTTCCTTAAAGAAAGGATCTCGCCAACCGACAAGAAAGAAGCACACAAAGTCTGGGTGAAGTCTGAGTGATTTTGGCTCTCTCCATCTGGTGCTTTGTATAAGAAGTCATTTACCGGTCCATACCTCAAGTGTGTTCACCTAAACAGAGTTAATGCTTTCCTTTACGAGATCCATAAAGACATGTATGGAAGCTATGTTGACGGGAGATCTTTACCCTACCACGCTATTTCACAAGGATACTGGTGGCCGTGCATGTAGGCAGATTCATTGAAATATGTGAGAAAATGCGAGAAGTGCCAGAAGTTCACCCACCAAATTCATCAACCGGCTAGAGAGCTCTTTTCTCTTCTAAGTCCTTGGCCTTTCGCAATATAGGGGCTTGACATAGTGGGACCACTCCCAACCGCGCCAGGCAACCGCAAGTTCTTCCTAATGATGACAGACTACTTCACCAAATGGGTCGAAGCCGAGCCCTTAGTGACAATTAAAGAAAAGAATGTAAAGAAGTCTGTTTAGCAGAACGTGATAACGTGGTTTGGAGTCCACAAGGCTTTGATCTCCAACAATGGCACCCAATTTGATGGACGGTTGTTCAGAGGATTTTGTGAGGAACTAAAAATAGAATTCTATAATTCCACACCGGCCTACCCTCAGTCCAACGACCAAGCCAAAGCATCAAACAAGACCATTCTAGATGAGCTAAAGAAAATGTTAGAGAAAGCCAAAGGATAGTGGGCCGAGGAACTTCTAAATGTCATCTGAACTTACCAAACAATGCCAAGATAGTCGACCAGGGAGATGCCTTTTGCCTTCACATATGGTATAGAGGCAGTCATCCCATTGGAGATCGGTATGCCTACTATCCTGTGGCTCCCCTTTTTTGCGCCCCCTTTCGGAAGGTTTGAAAGAAAGGCCACACAGTTCAGACTCCCGTGGTTCTGAATCTAATCTCACAAGTGCAATGTGAAACTGATAAACACCAAAGAGTCCAAATCCGGAAAATCGTTTTGGAAAATTGATTTTAGGATCAAAAATGCCAAAATTGGACTGCTTTGCTAGATATAGAGTCGCCACCTAAATATTTTTTATTTTGGAGAAATTTAGGAAACCCTGACTCGTGCCGAAGGCCACGTGTCCATCATCACCAAAGTTGCCTCTGCTCTGGAACTTAGGTACGATGGGGAAAGGTCATGAATTGAGCACCCCTGCTCGCCTGATCAAAAGATCGGCCTCTACTAATCATGATATGATCTTTTATAAGCATTATGTGTTCTTATTCCGATTATTAAGCTAGCTTTACTATATGATGCGCACAAGCAAGTATAGACTAGTTTGCTCAATTTGGAACAATTCAACTATTGTTTGTTTGCGAAAATAGTTTGAATTTGCCACCTCAAGTGGGCTTAAAGATTGCGGATTTACCACGAAACATAGTGGGCTTAAAACATGATTTGTCACTCAACAAAGTGGGCTTAAAACGTACATTCATTGAATCGTTCCAATTCAAACAAGCCTTCATCCACAAGTATACAAGCAGTTTTAGCATTTAAGCACATAGCCTCATGGCAAGCATGCTAATCATGGCAACAATCACACTCATGTAAGTATGTTAAAGCGTAAAACTCACCTAATACTCCGAGTTAAGAAGACAAAGTTAGAGAAATATGCATGATCCCTAACTATGTTAAGTGTCTAATGCAACTCATGCAATATGAAATTAATAGGCTCGGCTACTAATATGGCATATGAAGCAATTTGATAACATGCGATCAAACACGTATTCAAATAAGGTAGTGAAATTGCAATGCAGTTTGAATGATGCGTCGAGTCTCGGTGCATGCAATACGAAATGAATGGATGCAAGCATAAGCCATGCTAATTGAAACATGTCCATAATCTAACCATCAAAGCGATTAAATAAAAGGAAGAAAGACGTGGGGTTGGAAAACATACACATACGCACGCACGCACACTTATTACAACATTATACCCTCGCGAAGGAGGGTCCGAATGAATAAGAGGTAACTAGATAGCAACTAAGCTAAGCTAATTACTAATACAAAGAGAAACAAATTAACTATTCTAGTTAACTAATTATTACAAACCGAAATCAAATAACTAGTTAAACTAACTAATTATTACAATACTCTAACTAACTAGCAAACTAATTAATTAATTTACAACACAAATGCACACGAACTAAGCATGTAAGACATTAAACTATGCTGCCACTGCTCCGCCTCAGGAAGTGGAAGATATACATGCTCGGTTTTGGCCCGAAAAGACCTCCGTTTTGCTCTCGAAAGCCTCTGTTTGCAGGGTTGAGCATTTTCAGAATCTTTATGCTCCATCTTACCAAAATCAACTAAGGTTCACATCAGTGACCTATCGGCCACGAATGGCTGCTGTCGGCCCTTTGTTGGCCAAAAAGAGGGGTTTGCCGACCACTGGTGGTGCACTGCCAACCACTGATGGTGCATTGCTGGCCACTGATGCATTGGATCACCATGTTACAACAAAGCACAAACAGAACAAAAAAGGGGTTTTTCCAAGGGTTGTCTACACACTTTGCCTCTCCTTTTCATGGGGAAATCAAAGGAGGGATAAAATTTGGTTCATAAACCATCAATCAAGCAATTTCATTGCATGATGGCTTGTGAAACCAATTGTGCAAGTTAAATAAATGCAAAATGAGACTAAAATGACCATCACCCTATCATGCATGATCAAGGGTAATGGAGACCAAGGAAAATGGCATATTTAATTACTTTCGAGTATGAAATGTCCTATTTTCCTTGTGTTCAAATTAACGTCCGATTTGAACACATGCAATGCAACACAAAGAGATGCTTATCTTGCCTCTTTTACTTGCCAATTTTGTTTACTCATTTTAATTACCAAATCATTCATTAATCCATTAAGTCCATTGGTGAATGTCCTCTAATGGAAAGAGGGCTCAATCCACAAGTTACTTTCGGCATGAAAGAGGCATTACACTGTTGGTAATGAACCCCCTAAGGGATTAAACCATTAGGTATAGCACCTCCATTTCAAACTTAGGCAAACAAGGGGTTTGAAACCACTTTCAAAGCAAAAATAAAATCAAGAAATGAGAGAGGTTGCAGAGATGATTAAGTGCTAGAAATGAGTGACAAAAGTATTAAAACATGCAACCAACTCAAACCAATGGTGGTTAAAGCCTTAAAACATTAAGCTAGTGAAGGAATTTACACCACAACCATGCCATACAAGGCTCAAATGGCACCAAGCAGCCAAAATAGTGGCAAAATAGTTCAAAACTAAGTCTAAAACATGCTGGACTTGAGCCAAAAAAAGCTAAAACAATAAGCTAATACATGGGGCTAACTAGGTATGCAAACAAGACACTAGGAGGGAAGGCTAACCCCTCCAATTTTGGACTTCAAAATGAGTTTTTTGCCACTGAAAAACTTTTGAGATTCAGTGATTAAAAGGCCCAAAAAAGTTGGTTTGAAAGTGATGAACAAAGGGACCAAAACTTTACAAACTAAGAAGCAAGAAGGATGAACCACCCCCTAACTAAAAAAGGCTCAAACCACCACTTTTAAGTCACAAAAATAGAACTTTTACAGTTTAAAACTAGCCCCAAAATAGTAAGAAAAGATGGTAAAACAAGTATATTGAAACAAAATAAACAAGGCAAGTGTTATACCTTTGAAGCAAAGCTCAAGTTTAGACACCAAACCAAGCTAAAACCACCTTCAAGAGCTCAAAACAAGTCCCAGGGAACCTCAGCTCAAAGGTGAGAGGATTTGGTTTATGATGTTTATGCAAAAGTGTAGAGAAAACAAGTAACTAAGCACAAAATTACAAGAGAGAGAGAGAGAGAGAGAGAGAGAGGAAAATCTAGAGAGAGAGAGATTTTTTGTTCCAAAATTTCTAACCCTCAAAAATGGGAGAGGAACCCCCCTATATATAGAAAATATGAATTCCATACAAAGAGATTCAGCCCTCCACGTGTGGACAGATGCAAGCCTCTATGCAACCAGCTGGCACAAAATATCTGCAGAAAACACTGGTGACTGGCCGGCCATCAATGATGGCCAGCAAGGCACATCAATGGCCGGCAGGCCAAAAGCCCTGGCCGGCAGCCCTTCTAGATGGCCGGCAGGCCACCAAAGGTTGCAGGGGAGAGAGACCAAGACATGGTCCAAAAAGGAGACAAAATGGATGCAGGGTTTGGAAGGCTCAAACCTGTGGCGTTCTGCTGAGGACTTTGAGCGCTCAGTGAGCAATCAGACTCATCATCGGATGTACTTGCAAGAACATCTAAGTCTTGAAGGGCCATCAAAAATGGGGTGTCTACACATCCACAGCAAAAATTTTGAGCCCGACTTTAATGTCGAAGCCAATCTAAAGTTGTATTATTTTTAGTTTCAATCTTTGAATGTAATTTTTTATAAGGGACAAGCATTCCCCTTCATTTACCGATGTTCTTCTTTCAGTCACCAAGTGGATTTATGACAGCTATATGTAATTGCAATGCATTATTGTACATAGAAAATTTATCGTGGTTAATGGATTGCAATGAACAAGGGGCAATTGTCCATCAGCCGAGGTCATTTTGCCCGGCTCAAAGAGTTGATGTATTGTTCAACTTTAGGCTTTTAGCCAAGGTGATTTTGCCCAGCTCAAAAAATTGATGAATTATTCAGCTCTAAACTTTTAGCATAGATGATTTTTCTCAACCCTTAGAGTTGATGTATTGTTCAACTCTAGGCTTTTAGCCGAGATGATTTTGCTCGGCCCTTAGAGTTGATGTATTGTTCAACTTTAGGCTTTTAGCCAAGGTGATTTTGCCTGGCTCAAAGAGTTGATGAATTGTTCAACTCTAAGCTTTTAGTCAAGATGATTTTGCTCAACCCTTAGAATGGATGTATTGTTCAACTCTAGGCTTTTAGCCGAGATGATTTTGCTCGGCCCTTGGAGTTGATTTATTGTTTAACTCTAGGCTTTTAGCCAAGGTGATTTTTCCCGGCTCGGAGAGTTGATGAATTTTTCAACTCTAAGCTTTTAGCTGAGATGATTTTGCTCGGTCTTTAGAGTTGATGAATTGTTCAACTCTAGGCTTTTAGCCAAGGACTTTTGCCCGACTAACACTTATTAAACTGTTTTCCCAGGCCAAGAATGTTGATGTTGGGTTCAAATTTTATTGTGACCGAGATGATTTTCCCGGTTAATTTAACAAGAAGCTTTATCCAGTAAGAAGAAACACAATGCAATTGCAAGTAACAACAGTTAAGAATTTTTCAATGATCATAATTCTAAGTACAAAAGTTTGGGGCTAGCAGCCTGGTTGCAGAAGACTTCCAAAGGAAAACAAGAAAGAAAGCAGATCTAGACTAGGGAAGAGGGGAAAGATCTGCAAATTCATCCCCGACACCGGCAACGGTCTTCTCCAAATCCATCACGGCGGTTGCACCGCCGCGATCCCCTTGGCCGGCTTGGTTTTGACCGCCTTCTTGTATGACCTCCTCCTCTACCTCCTCTTGTAAAGAGGTGAAGACCTCGTTGGCATAAGGCACCATATAACCCAGTGTAGACGCGCCCGTGGGCCCCACGCTACAGTTCGAACTCCATTTTAGTCACGGTTCTTAATCTGAACCAAAGAGTCCAAATCCGGCAAATCGTTTTGAGAAAATAGATTTTTAGAAAAGAAGTGCCAAACATGGACTGCTTTTCTAGATATAGAGTCGCCACCTAAATATTTTATTTTGGGGGGAATTTAGGAAACCCTGACTCGTGTGCCTAAGGCCACGTGTCTGTCATCACCAAAATTGCCTCGGCTCGGGAACTTGGGTACGATTGGGGAAGGCAGCTATGAGCACCCCCGCTCGCCCGATCCGAAGACCGGCCACTACTAACCACGATATCTTGTTTTGAAAGTATTATGAGCTCTTATTCCGGTTATTAGCCTAGATTTACTATGTGATGCGCACAACACACAAGTATAGACTGGATCGCCTGAATTGGAACAAAACATTTCATGTTTGTTTTGAAAACGGTCTACTACTCGTAAGTAGGCTAAAATGCAGATTTTGCCACCTTCGGGTGGGCTTAGAAAACATGATTTTGCCACTATCTAGTGGGTTTAAAACTCACAGTTTAAATGCATTATTCCAATTTAGGTAATTCAACCTCCACCCACAGGCATTCAAGCAGTTATATCATATAAGCAAATAGCCTCATGGTAAGCATGCTGTCATGGCAACACTCACACGCATGCAAGGATGCTAAAGCGAAAAGACTTACAGAGTACTCCAAGCCAAAACAAAAGCTATGTTAGAAATCCATGCATGGTCCTAATTATACAGAAATGCCTAATATAACACATGTAGGAATGCAACTACAATAGGCTCGGCTATTCTAAAATGACATGTGAAATGCTACAGCTAACACGTATTCAATTTGGGATTGAAATACAAATGCAGTTAGTATGGTGCGCCGAGCCCGGTGCATGCAAAACGAATGAATGTATGCAAACATGCTATCATAAGTATGCTAATTGAAATATGCCCTAAACTAACCATCGAAAGCTAGTAAATAAAAAGGAAGAAAGACGTGGAATTGGAAGACATACACACACTCACGCACACTTATTACACAATTGCCCTCGCTCGGAGGGTCCGAATAAATATTACAAAACAAATAAATAATTAACTCTTCTAACTAATTAAATGTTACATATCTTCTATTTAATTAACAATTTAAATGCAGAAAGAGGATGGCCGTAGCCCCGCCTCGGAATGCTAGGATGATGCATGCTCGACTCACCCCGCCCGGAAACCTGTGCCATGCCACTGTTGCCTCTGTTTACACTGCCTTACTCCTCTGAAAATTCTGAAAGTCCCCAAACCCATTTTGAATCACCCTCTGAGTGCTCTGGGGTGTAACCGGCCACAATTCAAGTTCACTGGCCATGGGGATAGACTTATCAGCCAAAAGTTACACCATCGGCTGGACATTGATGGTCGGTCGACACTGTATGTGGCCGACCGGCCATTTCTTCCTGCAGAAACCTGTTTTTGACAACAGCAGAGGGCAGACAGTGCATGGCAAGGAAATTCAAAGCAATGTATGCATGGCCACTCTCCCAATCATGCTATGGACTCATGGGAGTGTGACCCTCGGTACTCGAGCCACCAATCATGCATTTCGATACATGATGGCCTAAGGCACCAAGTTTGCAACTTAATGTAAATGCATACGTAAAAGAGATGAATGCCTTATGCCCTATCATGTTGGGGTCAAGGGCATTGGCGACCAAGGGTTGAGGCGTGTTTCGTCACTTTGAGTATGAACACACCTCACCCCTCATGCATGGTTTGACACCCCAAACCAAACCATGCAATGCATGTATACAAACATGGCTCAAAAATGCAACGTGGCTCAAATATGCAACATGAGGCTAAGTTACAAGGCATGCCAAATGCAAGGTAACCTATCATGTAAGAATGTAAAGTGCCAAGTATGCAATGCTACAATACGATGCAACCTAACATATGATGCAAGCATGGTATAATGTAAGCATGTAATTAGAGGCAATATGTCAAACATGCAACTATACACAATGAGGGGCTTAAACCGAAATGGGAGGCCTCAACCACACCCCAAAACAGTGGCCAAAAGATGATGCAAAAGGGGACAAATTATGCATGCAAGTGTGCACACACCAAGGCCCATCACCCAAGCATGGAGGGCTACTCTCAAGAACACTCAAAGGTGATATACATGGACATTAAACACTCATGTTAAACTCTGAAAAGCATGCCAAGAATGATGCCAAAACATGCTAGGGAATGGATGCAAAAATGGAAGGGATTTAAGGCCACAAAAGAGAGCATTGCCCAACTCCTACCCCAAGCACTCATGGCGTGAACTAAGCAACCAAAAAAAAGAGTTTCTATGCATCAAAATAAACCCCAAAACCCACTGATATGGTAGCCTCAAATGCCTAAACATGGTATCATACACAATGACTCATTTCTAGGCATAAAAGAACAATCCTTCAAGGCATGAAAGGGATGATGAATGCAAGCATACAACATGGATTAGGGACTGAAATAGCATGAGAAGTGATTCCAAATCGCTGAAATAACCCAACTAAAGCATGCTCATGACTCACACCCTCAAGGCTCACAAGCCAAAATACAAAGGGGCTACCCTAAACACGGCAAATATGACCAAAACAGTTCCCAACAGACCTCAAGCATGGTAAGACATGGCTAAGAACTTCACAAAGTTAGGCCAAAACATGAGAGCATGGTAGACTAAATACATGATGCACTTCTAGGCAAAAGAGAGGAATACAAAGCAAGTATATTAAGCATGGAAGGGGTCACTAATCTGACCAAAAACGGAGTCATAATATGACCCAATAACACCCAAAAACCTCTGAAATGAAGCCAAGAACAACTAATCATACATGCTACCCTTATGGGTCAAAAATACAAACAAAAGAGAGACCAAGGGAGAGGGGTGTCGCTCCCCTATGCAAGACTTCAAAACCCCTTCTTCACCACTAAAAATCCACTAGATTTCAGTGGTGAGAAGGCCAATACACAAAAGTCTCCAAAGCTTATCAAAGAGAGCACAAAAAGGGCCAAACAAGGCCTAAGAGGGGGACGTCGACCCCCAACACCAAAATGACCTTAATGAAAGATCTTAAGCATGTAAATACAAGACTTTTTTCAGTTATACATAAAGCTTAAATCAGTATGCAAGATAGGTTAAAGACTAGTACAAGATTGGGGAATATAAAGTAAATAGTATTACCCTTGAAGCACACTTCAAGAACAGCAAGCTCAGCCCTCTTCTTCTTATCAAAACCAACCCAAAGCTCCAAGAACAAACCCTCAAGACCTCCAAAGTCAAAATATGGTGTAATAGTAGGTGACTTAGTACAAAACTAAGAACTAAATACACTTTTAGGCCCTCAAACACACACAAATGAAGAGAGAGAGGGAGATATAGAGAGAGAAGATGTATATATCAGAATATATATGTTTTAGGTCTGATTTTGCTGAACCTCTTCAAAGGAGAGGGAAGGTCTCCTTATATAGACAAGGCAATGGTGTTAAGCTTCTTAGAGAAGCTAATATAAAAGGGTCAAGGGGGTCAAGCTTCCAAGGGAAGCTAACCCAAAGGTCCAAGCTTCTTGAGGAAGCTAAGACAAAGGGTCAAGCTTCCTCAAGAAACTAGACCAAAAGAGGTCAAGCTTTCATGAGAAGCTTGAGTGAAAGGGTGCAAAGGTTCAAAACAGCCACACACGTGTATGGGGGGGAGGGTCCGTGCACTCCAGCTGGCACAGCTGGCTTGTACCATGCCTGAAAAAGGCAAAAAGGAGGTACCGGCAAGAAAAGGAGACAATCGGCCAAATAAATGGTCGGCCGGCTACTATAAATGGTCCCTGTTATTTTGCTGGTCGGCCGGCTAGATTGGGGGCCGGTACATAGCTGCCAAGGCCAAAAAGTGATCGGTGGATGTCCAGATTGAAGCCCCAGAAGTTAGCTTTCCAATGACGCAAACCCTGCATTAAAATTCCTCCTGAGAAAAAAGTTATGCCCGTTTTGGTGAAGCCACGCAGATTCGATCCAACCGGATTGATCCCCTACTTCAACCAACCATATCTCCCACACCCGGACTTGGCTTTAGGAGATTCTTGAGTGCAAAATGAAGCCCCGGAAGTAATATTTCCAATGGTGGTGGCCTCATAGCTAAAATCCAAGTATGCAAATGAATAAGCCCGATTCAGCGAGCGCTGTTCGACTCTTTCTCCTACCCGGATCCTTGCCGAACTTTTTCTCCAACTTGGTTTCTCCCCTCTTCTCCTCTTTTCTTCAATTTCAAACCCCTAAGCAAGGTGTTTTGAAAGACTTTTCAAAGATTTCATCTCTCTTTCATTCATTTCCACTTTGTCCTTGCTCGGTTTACCGAAAAGCGCAAAATTTGCCAAAATGCGAGCCTCAGAACATTGCAGAAACTTTATTTCAAAAATGTTTTGAAAGAGAGGGTTTTAAGGTCTAAAAACCATTCAAAATAGTTTTGGTCCAAAAAGGGTGTGAAGTTGGGATTTGGCTCTCTCCTTGCCGAAGAGATTGAACCTTTGCCCTGCACATCTTTCATCACCGAGCAAACCATCAATAGCGCCCAAGTCTTAAGGGCGGTCAAAAATGGGGTGTCTACACCCAGTAAGAAGGCGGGGGGTGAAGAAATGAACACCTCGGTCTCGGGTCCTTGATCGAGCTTCTCGTAAGCTGCCTTCCAACTGGACTTAAAGAAGATGTCCTTGGTGGCTTCTACTTGCATTGTATAGCTCTTCTCGGCCTCTTTGAAACCAAGATTGTTGGCCTCATCCACCGCCTTATCCTTTGCCTTCTTCACCGCCTCTAGTTCGACTTTTAGGGCATCTTTCTCTTGCTCGGCCCTTCCAAGCTAACCAAGTAGCCTCGCATTATCAGCATTCATGATTTCGAGCAAAGCCTTAGCTCGACCCAGCTCAGCCGAGACATTCTTCCCAGCAGCATTCAGCTCGGTTACTTTTTGCCAGAAGCTGACAATGCGGTCCATGACCAGGTCGGTCTTCTGAATAGACTGCATGAAATCAGAAGAATGTTAGACCGAGCAAGAAACAAACTGGGTAGACAGTTGGGAAGATTTTAAAATTTGAAGCTCTTACCCTCGTCATCGAATTCACCGCTGACTTGACAAGCCGGGTGTCTGGAACGTGCTTGGTCCCTACCATGTCTTCTGGTAGAAGCAGGGATTTGGAAAGATCAAAAGCAAGGAGGTGTTCCTTGTCTCCTTTCACAGAAGCATTGGTCGGGATAAGACCTCCTCGGGACTTTAACCTCGACTGCCAAGCAGGAACCGATTCGACTTCCATCGATGCGTGCTCAATATTGAGCTCGGTTGCTAGCTCAACGGATGAATTAGCCGAGCTGACCCTTTTACTAGCCCAGCGCTGCTCAGCATGTTGTGCAGCCGTAGAAGCCAAGGTGATCATGGTTCCCAAGCTCTAACCAACGGTCGGCGCAGGAGGTAGATCACTCGGCAGCTCAGTAGAAGTGGCAGTAATTAGGTTCTTGATCCGGCTCCTCTTTGCCATCTCTTTCTCCTTGGTCAATCGTATTAGGGACACGTTTGGCAAAGTTGGGTTAAGCGGAGGAGAAGGAGCCCGGAGAAAGTCTGTAACCTTGCTCTTATAGGGGGCTGAGTAACAGTAGCTCGGTACGTACCCAAGGAGCTCGTAGCAATCTCGATGCCGATACCTCAGCATGGTCCTGATCGCCTCTTGATCAGATAGAGGTAATTGGCTTGTAACTCTTCGATCGCTGTAAAGGGAAGGCAATTAGCTCGGCACAATTAATAATGACAAAAATAAGTAATTAGAAGCTCGGCTTACAAGAAGAAAAAAAGTTCTTGCTAATGTACCAGCCGGGCACATCGGCCGTTTCGTAGTTACCGGTCATCCAAAAAAAATCATCGTCATGCATATTCTTATCTGGCATCCTAGTCACTAATCACTCCCTGCCCGGTCTTATTTTTAAATAATAACTATAGTCGTCTGTCTGACCGAGCGTGTATTGACGCAGTATCTCGGCCAATCCTAATTGTAACCCCAGCCAATTATTCAGCTCGGCCACTCCGTTTATGATCCTATAAGTGTTGGTAGATATTTGAGTAGGAGCCCTGTATGTCTCAAGATTTCACACATTAGAGGCTGCACCGGGAAGCGCAACCCTCCCTTGACTATGCTTAACACGATAAAAGGGCAAGACTCTAATCTGCCCCATGGATTTATACCCTCTTCACTGAGCTCCAAGTGCACATCAGTGGGGACACCGTACTCCTCGTGGAATGCAGCCATGGCGCCCAGCGTGTTTACAAGGAAACGGTAGCACCCCATAAAGGACCTGCTTGTTCAACTCGGCAGAATTGGGTTGACTAAGCTATGCACGATGGCTGCTCGGTCTTTGAGAACCCTGGTGTTGGTGTGCCTGGCCCCTAGGAGTCCGCAGTTAAAAATCAAGTATAAGTGGGATCGAGGTCACGCAAATTAGCTTGATTTTAGCTCGGTCTGGATGGCTTTGGCGAAATCTAACTCAGTCGAAAAACGGGCTAGATATTAGCCCGGTCATACGACCTCGTGCGCCCTGTATCCCGGTCTTCTATTCTAATTTTACAAACATGGAATTTGCCTGGTCTACTCAGGTTTTCAAATCAACATAGCACTATTAGCCTAGTATGTCCCATATTTGCCCTTGTTCATCTTAGAAGACGATGAACAGTGGCGAAAAATGGGGAAAGCAAGGGCTTTCCAACGTAAATGGTTGGATAGAACCCTAATTCGTTCAAACCTATCCTAGTTTCTTTACGTTTCGTGATATTACCATGCCATTTCGAAAAGAAGTAACACGACAAGGCCAAGAACATGAAGAACAGTTAAGAACAACAGAGGGAATTCAAAGAACTTACGGGTTGGAGGCAAGAATCGGAGTTCCAGACAGAGAAATGCTTCTACGCGACGACGGCGAAGCCAAATCCACCAGAGAGATGCTTCGATAAGGGCGAGAAATGCAAAAAATGAGGGTGGTTACGCTGTAGCTCTGGATTGCCACTGGAGATGATGATGAATAGTGGATATAGGGGACTGAAGAGGCGTATCGACATATATAGAATGAGGAGGGGCGCCTAAAATTTGAATTCGAGGAGATGGCGTGGGACAGCTGGGTTGGCTGTACAAGGCCAATGAACAGAGGACACGTGTCTGTGATAAGACCAGTGTCGGTCTTGACAAGACAGGCTGAAAAGTCAAAGCGCCGACCGAGCAAGTCATGGGGCCGAGCGTGAAAGTTAGCACGGCGAATGATTTGAGGTGGATGACCGAGCAGATGAGTGACCTCGGCCGGAGAAGGTACTCCCAGTCACACTAGCGTGGACGGAATTAAGGGAAAATTGAGAGGGAGGTTTATGACCTAATATTGGGTTGAGCTGGTTTGGGCCAGAGACAAATTCCTTCCTTGGTCAAACATTGGGTGCACACTAGACCGAGGACTCAGTCCAGTCGAGTTGGAACAACTTTGGATCTCCTGTCCGAATGAGATGTGCGCTCTATAGAGTTGGACGGAATTAGTCGTCTCAATGGCAGGATCGACCGAGCAAGAGCCCGGTCACGACTAAAGAGCTCAGTCTAACCACGGTGTGGAATTATCAAGAAAATCGGACAAGTAGAACAATCGTAACGTGATGGCGTGGCGCCACACTAAACATAGCTTGGTGGGGAGTACTATGCGGCGCCACGAGACTGCAAGAAGGAGATTCCGCAGTCCATACGCGTCAATTCCGTTTGGCGGTTTCATTAGGTGGCGTTAGTTGTATTAGTGCTGACACATGTGGAAATGTGAGAGAAGAGCAAGTCCACGCGTCCCGAGGGTTATGGGCACAAAAGTGCGCGCAGAAATTATATAAACGATGTTGCGTCTCCATACTCAGGTCTGGAACATCCTCTAATCAGAGCTCACCTAGCACTCTATCTCCTCTCTTTTTTCTCTCTCTGAGTGTGCTAACTTAACCGCCGGAGGAGTTTTCTGGCAGCACACTGCTGAATAGCTCACCATTATTGTTTTCTTAGGTCGATCGGAGTAAAGAGAAGCTTGGACACAAGGAGTACGGATAACGTCGGATATTTGGCTCCCGTACACCTTTTATTTTGTTTTGACTATATAAAATGTTCAATAATAAGCATATATACTTGAATTTTCCTATCTTATGAATGTTTTTTTTCTTGTTCCCCCATTTCATGAGAAGACCATCAGAAGTTACACTCTTGGTTGGACTTGATTTTCTATAGTTCTTTTTCCCATTTTTTGTTGCCTACTTATGGAGACTCTTGCTTTTAAACCTATTTGCAGAAAACATTTTTTTCGATCGGTTTTAGTTTTACCCATATAACATTTAACGCAAAATATTTGACACGTAAACCAGTAATTTTATTTTATTTGTCCCATTCACATCTGTTTCGTAGAAATATTGAAAAAAAAAATTCAATTGAAGAATTTCATCAAACAGTTGACACGCTTAGAAACACATTGCAACTGTTAGCGGCAAACGGATTGTAGAAACAAAATTATAAATATATAATGGATGTGAAACAGAAAAGATTTAGCAATGCCAATAAGATTACAATCTAATTGAAGCTAGAAGTGATGCTAATATCTGTTAAAATATTTTCTTATTTAGCTTAGATTATGATTGATTGATTGACTGATTATTGATTGTGATTCCTTAATCAGTCAATCAATCAATGTAAAAGGTGATTCCTTAATCAGTGTTTTAGGGCTTCCTTTTGTAACAGTTGATTGATTAATATAAACACTACAAGAAAAGTAGAATTTAACCGCGTTTATTAAACGACATTTTTTAAACGTCATGCTCGTATAATATTTAATGGGGTTTTGGAGACGTTGCGCTTTTTTAAAATTAAAATGACACTGTTTTTTAAATGTCTAACTCTCCCACACGCGCGCTCTCTGTCTCTCTCTCTTCAAAACCTCATTTTGTGTTTGAGGACCCAAAACACTCCAGGCATCTGTCTCACTCACTCATACGCTCATAATCTCTCTCAACCAATCGAATCAACCTCTTCAGCCCCGTTTGATCCAATCTCAGAGCGATTGGTGATTTATCTCAGATCCAATCTCAGAGCTAGTGGCGATTTCAATTTTGATTTCGAAGTTCTCTCTCTCGATTTCGAAGCTCCCCCGCCATCACCATCTGCACCGACGAGGAGAGCAAGCACCATCGTCTACTAAGGTGATCACCACCATTTCTCTCTCTCTCTCTCTCGATTTCCAAGTTCTCTCTCTCAAGCTCTTCCTTCCCATCGATTCTTCTCCTAGGGTTTACAATCAGTGTTTTGAAGGAGTTTTTAGAAGAAGAAAAACCTGGTAAATCTAGTTGTAGTGATAGAAAAATTTGTAATTTATCTGATTTTCCCTTTTGTAGTTTATCTGTGTTGCATCTATAATATATATAAATGTTGACATATATTTGTATCTGTTTGTCTTTACATACATATATTAGGTTTTTGGATACCATATTCTGAATCTGAGTAAACAAAATTTGAATCTTACCCACTTTATAGTTGATTCTGTTATGGGAAAGAATGCAGAGTATGTGAGTTATTGTAGACATCCCCGAACGTCCCGGGAGGGAAATCTCGTTTTGTTCATATAGGCTCACCACAGTTCGGACTCAAATGTCACGGTCCTGTATCTAATCTTGTATAGTGCAATGCAAGACCGATGAATCATCAAAGAGTCCAAATCCGACAAATCATTTTTAAAAACAGATTTTTTTGAAAGAAATGCCAAACATGGACTGCTTTGCCAGATACAGAGTCGCCACCTAAATATTTTATTTTGGGAAATTTAGGAAACCCTGACTCGTTTGCCTAAGGCCACGTGTCCGTCATCACCAAAGTTGCCTCGGCTCGGGAACTTGGGTACGATTGGGGAAGGTCACTTCGTGAGCACCCCCGCTCGCCCGATCAAAGATCGGCCTCTAGGCGATTTTTCATCTGCGCTGCCTTTGCCCTCCACCTTGCAACAAATTCCACAAAAGGCTCTATTGGGTTCTGGCGGGTTGTTTCAAGCTCTTGCACGGTCATTTCAACCTGGGTATTGTAAGAATACTGATCAACAAAGGCCTCAGCCA
>NW_021025062.1:1147123-1186597 GCF_004153795.1 Camellia sinensis | reverse complement strand
TGGGGGAGGGCAGCTATGAGCACCCCCTCTCGCCCGGTCCGAAGACCGGCCTCTACTAATCATGATATCTATTTTTGAAAACTTTATGTGTTCTTATTCCATTTTATTAACCTAGATTTACTATCTTATGCGCGCAGCAAACAAGTATAGACTAGATTGCCTAATTTGGGAAAAAGCATTGCATATCCGTTTGTCTTAAAAAAATGTTTTGGAATTTTTCTACTCGCAAGTAGGCTAAAATACAGATTTCAATGAGCTATTCCAACTCAGGCAACCCAACCTTCACCCACAGGCATTCAAACAGTTTATCACATAAGCATCTAGCCGAATGGCAAACATACTGTCATGGCAACACTCACACGCATGCGGTATGCTAAAGCATAAATACTTTCATCGTACTCCGTGCCAAAACAATAAACTAGTTAGCAAACATGCGTGATCCTAGTTCATGTCAAGTTGACTAATGCAACACATGCAAGATGCAATTAGAGTAGGCTCGGCTAACCTAATCATGGCATGCGAAAATGCGATCAATTTGATGCACGTATTCAATTTGGAATTGGGGTACAAATGCAGTTAGCATGATGTACCGAGCCTAATGCATGCAATACAAATGCATGAATGCACGCATGCATAGCATAAGGTATGCTAATTTCAAAAAATGCCCTAATCTACCATCATAAGTAGGTAAATAAAAGGGAAGAAAGACGTGAGGTTGGAAGACATACACACACTCACGCACACTTATTACATAATTGCCCTCACTCGGAGGGGCCAAATGAATATTACAGTCCAAATAATAAACAAATAAATTATTACAAAACTTCTAATTTACTTAATAGGATGTATGCAAAAGGAAGAAAGGTGGCCACAGCCCCCTGCCTCGGGATGCGCGTATGATGCATGCTCGAGACCCGGCTCGCCTGGAAAACCCGTACCATACCCCTGCCACCTCTGTTTATACTGCCCTGTCTCTCTGAAAATTGCCAAAGCCCTAGGACAGGTTCCTTGCATGCTGCAGAGTGCCACCGGCTAGGGGAAATTCCCACCGGCAGTACAGAATTTCCATCGGCTGTTTTTGGGTTTATCGGCCATTCATCAGTGGCCGGTCGGCATAAGCTTCCTGCAGAAGACAGATTCGACAACAACAGAGAACAGACAGTATATGGCATGGGATTTCAGGCACATGTGAGCTTGGTCATGCTTCCCATCATGCTTTGAACTCAGGGAAGCATGGCCCTCGATCCTCAAGCCGTCAATGGTGCATGATAGCCCAAGGGATCAAGTTTGCCACTTGATGTAAAGATGCATGCAACCACACAAATGAGGACCAAGACCCTATCATGCCGAAGTCAAGGGTCCCGGTGACCGAGAATTAAGGCACATTACATCACTCATAGTATGAATGTTCCTTGACTCTCACACTTGGTTTGACACCCCAAACCAAGTAATGCAATGCATGTTATACTCACATGGCTCAAAATGCAACATGGTACTAATTATACAAGGCATACTAAATGCCATGCAACCAATATGGCAAGAATGTAATGTTAGGCATGCAAGATGCAAATGCAATGCAAACACGGACCATTTAAGGAATGGGATCAACATATTACAACACTTAATGAAGCAATCATGCAATGGACATGAGACAAGCATGCAAGAGGGCCTTAAACCATAAAGGGGCAGACCTTGATCCACCCCAAAACAGTGGCCAAAAGTGTCCAAAAGGTGGACCAAAACTCATGCCAACAAGCAAGCCAATGGCCCTAAGGTTAAGGCACAAAAAGGAGGCACTTCACTCCCACCAACAAGACCACTCATGGCATGACTTGGACAAGCCAAAACAAAATTTTAACATGCAAGAATGGACTCCAAAAACCATTAATATGGCAGCTAAAGTGACTCCAAAGAGGTGTGTGCATCAAGGCTCATATCTAGGCATAAAAGGGCACACCCTCAAGGCATAAAAGAGGTCACACGTGCACACATATAAACATGATTTATGGACTGAAATGTGGTCCTAAATGATGCCAAATCATGAGGATGATCATGGTTATGCATGCTAGAGGTCAATATGCTCAAAGCTTACAAGCCAAAACATAAAGAGATGACACCAAACAAGGCAAGTATGACTGAAATGAATGGCCAATAGACCTTAAACATGGTGAAATAATGCCAACATCTTCATGGAATCAAGCCAACACATGCAAGAATCATGGCCTAAACACAAGATACAATCCTAGGCCAAATGGAGGAATGTAAAGCAAGTATATTAAGCATGAAACTGGGTGCAAATCCGGACAAAAACAGAGATCACATATGCGTAGACACCCCATTTTTGACCGCCCTCAGGACTTGGGCACTACTGATGGTTTGCTCGGTGTTGAGAGATGTGCAGGGCAAAAAAAATCAGTTTCTTCGGCTAGAAGAGAGGCAAATCTTTCAAAACACTTTGTTTAGGGTTTTGGAGTTGAAGAAAAGAGGAAAGGAGAGGAGAAAACTAGTTTGGGAGACGTTCGGCATGAATCCGGGTAGAAGCGAGTCGAGCAGCCCTCGCTGAATCGGGCTTATCTATCTGTACACTTGGAGTTTAGCTATGGGGCCACCACCGTCGGAAAGCTTACTTCCGAGGCTTCACTTTGCACTCAAGAATCTCCTAGAGCCAAGTCCGGGTGGGGGAGATATGATCAGTTGAAGTCGGGCATCATGCTGGTTGGATCGAATCTACGCGGCTTCACGGAAAAGGGCATAACTTTTTTCACATGAGGAATTTTGATGCAAGGTTTGCGCCATTGGAAAGCTAACTTCCGGGGCTTCAATTTGGACACCAATCGGCAGTTTTTTGACCTTACCGGCCATCCACCAGTACTATATTTATCCGGCCGGCAATTTATTGTGCCGACCGGCACTTTATTTTGCTGACCGGCAATTTTTGCTAGCCGACGACCTTCCGGAGCATTCTGCAGATTGAGTGGATTCCAGCTGTGCCAGCTAGAATGCACAGAATCGATCCCCCGCGTGCATGTGTGTTTGTTTTGCACCTTGTGAGCCTTTGAACCCCTTAACCTTCTAGAAGCTTGAACCTTTTGGCCAAGCTTCTTGGAGAAACTTGGCCAGCTGTTTTAGCTTCCTCTAGAAGCCTTGCACCCCCCTTGAACCCCTTGGCCCCTTTGAAGCTTGTCTTAGAAGCTTAGCATTGCTTATATAAGCACCTCTCCTCCTCCTTTGTTTAGGTTAGAGATTTGAGGCAAAAAAACCAGAGATATACCACATATATCTGATATACATACATGCAAACCTCCATCTCTCTCCATATCTCTCTCATTCAACCATCAAACACCTTTGTTCTTGGGCCATTTCTTCATCAACTCATAGCACAAGGCATCGAATGCCCATTCCAGCAGCTTGAGGCTGTTCTCCAGAGCTTAGGAGCACCTAAACTTGGTCCAAGAGGTGCTAGTTCATTGGTCTACAAAGGTGAGTCCTCATCTTACCTTTTCTAGCCTTTTCTTGCTTCATATCTAAGCCATAGTTGCTTGCATCTTTGGGCTCCGACCCAAACTTCAAATCATCATATTTTGAGGTCCTCTTCATATTTGATTGAGGACCTCTTGCTGTTTGAGGACAGTAGCTAGCACTTGCTTCAATATCCTCCTTGAATGCCATAATCTTGCATAGACTTTTTGGCTTGCGTGTGATCTGTTTTAGAGCCTGATGTAAACTGAAAATAGGCTTATTTTGAGCCCCTCTTCAACATTGAAGAAGGGCTCAACACTGTTTGGATTTTCCCAATATTGTACTTCCCTTTATATCTTCTTTTTGGTCCCATTTTTGTGTCTAGGCAGCCCTGATGTTGCTCGTTTTTGGACCTGTTGGTCGAACTAAAATTGCTTTATTTTGACCTCCTGAACATGTTTTATTAAGGGTATTTTCTTGTTTGGTGAATTTTTTGTATATCCTCGTGTTATAGCCACTTTTGAGCCTCATTTTGCATTGTATTTCTAGCATGTTTGTTATGTGATTTCGGGGCTTCCATGAACTGTAAATGTGCATTTATTTTGGGCCCCTCTTAAATGTTGTTGAAGGGCCCTAACATGTTTGGGGACAGCAGCTGTGAGTTGCTCTTCATAATCTCATGTTTAGGGCCGTTTTGGTATGCCATTGTTGCCCTATCTTTGGTTTGCTTTTTTGGCTATGAGTTGTACTAAGTAAAATGCTAATTTTGGGCTGACTTGCTACTATCTATTCATTGCATATCCATGTTGTGCATGTTTGATATAGCTATAGGCCATTTCGGGGTGCCAAAAGTCCATGTTTCGGGACTATTCATGCAACTCGGGTGATAGTTGGTTTCGCCTCATTTAGGGCTGTTTTCCCCCCACATTTCATGTGCTGAAATCCCATTGGCATGTTTTGCATATCATTTGTCCATGCCACTCGCATTGCATATGCCATTGCCTCGTTTGCGTGCCCGTGTGCACGCATTTCGAGGCGTTCATTTTCATCCATCGGCCTCTCATGTGAGTGTGGCTCGAGGCTCTCTCAATTGTTAAGTTAAGTCCATGTTGCATTACTATATGCCATTTTAGCCATTGCATTGCATATGTCATTGCCTCGATTTGCGTGCCCGTGGCGCACGCATTTCGAGGCACTTCATTTTCTTCCATTGGCCACGTTTTGGGCCTAACTAGAGCTGCTAATTCATGTTTAAGACCATCCTTGGCTTATTTGCGTGCATCATCTGCTGCATGTTTGCTTGTATCGGCATGTTGCATCCTTAGCTCGTATGCCTAAGTTGCATTGCATCTTTGCATTGCATCACTTGCCTCTTAGATGAGTATGAATAGAGTTAGGCCTCCTTGTGTGTTTATGGCCTTGCAATGCATTTTGAAATTGAAGTTGCACACTTGATTCTTGGGCCATCATGCATGGAATACGTGATTGGTGGTCCGAGAATCGGGCAAATCCTCCTTTGAGTCATTAACATGATAAGGAATGTGATTGGTGCATAAATTGTTTGAATTGCATTTGCCGGTGCTTTGCGCTTTGCCCTCTGCTGCTGTGAGTTGCAGGTTCTGCAGGAATTTTATTGCCGGCCGCCAGTATTGTGCGACCGCAGTCAATCGAATTGCCGGTGGATCTATTTGTGCCGGTGACTAAATATACGCCGGTGGAAATTCCTTGCTCACCTGATGAATCCCCCCAGTGTCCTGAGAGGCATCCCTAAGATTTGGCAGTTTTCAGAAGACAGAAGCAGGGAAAAACAGAGCGCAAACCTATGCATGGCAGTCGATCCGAGCCAGTCCCGGAGCATGCTTGCATCTGGCCCTCGCACCGAGCAGTTTACTGCATTTTCTTTAGTTTTAGTTAATTTGTTAATTAATTAAGGCAATTTGAAATATTTAATTAGCTTGCGTAGTTAAGTTAAGCTTGTATATTATTGTGTGGTCCCCCCGGAGCGAGGTCAAACTTGTAATAATGTGGATGGGTGCGTGTGTGTATGTCTTCCAACCCCCAGACTTAGCATCTTTCTGCCCTTTGTATTTACCTGCTATATGATAGGTAGATTAGGGCACGTTTATTTTAGCATACCTTATTTATACATGCGTGCATCATGCATTTGTTGACATGCAGTCCGGGCTCGGTACATCATACAAACTACTTGCTAACTTTTCAATTCAAAGTTGAATACATGTTATAGTAGCATTTCATATGCCATTTAGGGTTAGCCGAGCCTGTTTAGATTGCCATCCTTTTGCATGTGTTGCAGTTAGCCATTTTTAACATGAACTAGGATCTGCATATGATTTACGACTAGTTCTGTTTTGGCTAACGGAGTACTAGGTAACTATTTATGCTTTAGCATAGCGCATGCGTGTGGAATGTTGCCATTGATAGCATGATCTACCATGAGGCTAGCTGCTTAGGTGATTATAAACTGCCTTGAATGCCTGTTGGAGTGAGGCGATTGCTTAATTGGAATAATGCATTAAAACTGTGAGTCTTTAAGCCAACTAGATCAGTGGCCCAAACAATCGTTTTCTAAAAGTCCCACTGAAGGGTGGCAAAATCTGGCATTTTAGGGCCTATTTGGTGTAGCAAACCATTTTCGAAAACAAACATTGAAATGTTTTATTCCAATTTGGGCGATTTGGTCTATCTACTTGTTTTGCTGCGGCGCATAACATAGTAATTCTAGCTAACAAATTGTTTAAGACACAGTAAAAAGTTTTTCAAAAACGGATATCCGTTAGTCAAGAGGCCGGTCTTTGGACCGGGCGAAAGAGGGTGCGCTAAGCTGACCTTCCCTGATCGAACCCAAGCTCCGAGGCCGAGACAACCTCGGTGATGACGGACATGTGGCCTTCGGCACCCCGAGTCAGGGTTTCCTAAATTCTCCCATAAAAAATATTTAGGTGGCGACTCTGTATCTGGCAAAGCAGTCCACGTTTGGCACTACTTTTTCAAAAATCTGTTTCTCAAAACGATTTGCCAGATTTGGACTCTTTGGTTCAGATTAAGAACCGTGACACAAATCGAGTCTGAACTGTAGCATGAGGCCCACGGGCGCGTCTACAGTTTCTGGCGACTCCGCCGGGGATGTTAGAGAGCTTGACTCGAACTCGTGATATCCCGTTTTGATTACACTTATGTGTTTCTTTGCATTGCATGTGCATTGGTGCGCCTAGGACACAGTGTTTGCCATCTGCCATTCCTGAACGGTTTGCCGGAGGCTTGTCTTGTCAAGGCATGTCCATAAGGCTGACCGGCTATGGGCTCTGACAGCATGGGAACACAAACCCCGGTTTACCGGGGCACCCCTTTTGACCAAAAAACACCCAAAAAACTTCTGAAATGAGGCCAAAAATGATCAAGCATGCATGTTACCCTTTTAAGCCAAAATACAAGAAAACAAGACAATGAAGGGAGAGGGGTGTCCCTCCCCTATGCAAGACTTCAAACCACCTTCCTCACCACTGAAAATCCACTGCTTTTTAGTGGTGAGAAGACCAAAACACTTAAGCAAACAAAGCCTTACCAAAGAGGCAACAAAAAGGAAAAATAAGGCCTAAGAGGGTGAGTTTGAACTCAAACCATGAAAGACTCTTAATGAAAGTTCTTAAGCATGAAAATACAAGCCTTTTTTATGTTATGCACAAAAACTAAATCAGCAAGTAAGATAGGTAAAAAACTAGTGCAAGTTTGGGGAAACTAAAGTAAAATGCTCACCCTTGAAGCACACTTTAAGAACAGCCAAGGTAGCCTCCTTCTTTTGATCAAAAATAGCCCAAAAACTCAAGAATCAACCCTCAAAGTCCTCAATCTCGGAGCAAGGTGTAATAGTGTGTGTATTGGTGCAAAAGCAAGGTAAAATCACACTTTTAGGCCAAGAAACACACACAAAGGAGGAGAGAGAGGGAGATATAGAGATACGGTGTATCTATATGTAGAAGCTCTGGTTTTGCCTTCAAAATCTCTAACCTAGAGCAAAGAGGAGGCTTCTCCTCTTATTGAACTCCCTCTTGCAAAGCTTATACAACAAGCTTGGTTAGAGGGCAATCCCTCCATACACGTGTATGGAGGGAAGCAGAGTTGGTGCCAGCTATCACAGCTGGCACAAAATATCTACATAAAGTAGATGAACAGTGGTCGGCTCCCCAAAAATATCATTTTGACAAAAAAGAGTGCCGACCGGCAACAAAATGTGCCGACCGGCAGAAAAGATTGCCGATGGAAGCAAAAACCATCTGGTGGCCTCCAGCCACTGCCGGTGGTGTGTGGGGACGTCTCACAAGGCATTCCCTACCCCTCCAAGGCAAAACACAAGTGTTTGGTGCAAGCCACTGCCGGTGGTATGTGGGGATGCCTCACAAGGCATTCCCTGCCCCTCCAAGGAAAAACACAAGTGTTTGGTGCAAGACCAGACACAAAACGGTCAAGTTCGGAGATTCTGAGGCAGGGTGCGTAGCCGAGACCTCCGGGAACTCCAAACGAACACAAACATGGATGATCACCGAGTGTTCAAGCGGTGACGTCCAAGTCTTGAGGACGGTCAAAAATGGGGTGTCTACAGTTGCCCCTCTTTGACAGAACTTGAAAGTCATAACAATGACGGCAGTGAATGTCAAAGCCCAGAGACGACCCATTTTTGACAAGGCCGAAGACTCAGACAAACATGCAAGACAAACAAGATATGCGCTCGAAGGCGGGGGCAAAATGCAAGACAATGCACGAAGCCGAGCATAGCTTAAGATCATGAAAAGAAAGCTGTAACGAAGCACACGTGCGACAATTTTAAGCTAGCATACACCGAACTACACTACAATGCAGAAGGGATGTAAGAGAATCATGTAATTCTCAATATGTCTCACTCGGAGGATATAATACCTGTGCGGCTTGTCTGGTTGCGCGAGCCCCAAATGAACCGTACATACAATATCGTGCCTGCAAAGAAAACAAACTTAACAGGTACAATATCGTTAGCAACATGCATAATAGTGTACTCGAAATGCATGACAGCGCAAAGCGAGTGGGGAGTATAAGAATGCCGCGAACGTACGGACGTGTAAGTGGAACATGCGGTCTATGCCGGCAATGAATTTGATCATAAGCATGCGGTCTACGCAAGCAATGAAATTGGACATAAGAATGTGGTCTACGCAAGTAGAATATGCGGTCTACGCAAGTAACGAAATTTAACAATCATGCGGTCTACGCGAGTAATGTAATTAACATGCGGTCTACGCAAGTAAAACATGCGGTCTACGCAGGTAATGAAAACAACAAAGATGCGGTCTACGCAATCAAAACATGCGGTCTACGCAGGTAATGAAAACAACAAAGATGCGGTCTACGCAATCAAAACATGCGGTCTACGCAGGTAATGAAAACAACAAAGATGCGGTCTACGCAATCAAAACATGCGGTCTACGCAGGTAATGAAAACAACAAAGATGCGGTCTACGCAATCAAAACATGCGGTCTACGCAGGTAATGAAAACAACAAAGATGCGGTCTACGCAATCAAAACATGCGGTCTACGCAGGTAATGAAAACAACAAAGATGCGGTCTACGCAATCAAAACATGCGGTCTACGCAGGTAATGAAAACAACAAAGATGCGGTCTACGCAATCAAAACATGCGGTCTACGCAGGTAATGAATGGTCTATACCTGAGGGTCGGGTTGTTACACTTGTAGTACAAGTGCTCTTGCTTACTTCAAGCTTTGAGCACCATTGCATGCTTCATTTGTGTTATGTACATGATTTGGCATCATCTAACATGACATTTCAGAGCTTTTAGCATTGCCATGTTCCCACTTCATTCAGTCTTTGAGTGTCTTTGAGTGTTGTGCATTGTTGCCTAGTTTATGGCTTAGCTTGTATGCTTCCATGCCTAGGTCTTTGTTTTGACCTACTTAAGCTCTGTCCATGCTTAGTTCATGCTTATTTGCCATGTATTGCATGCCTCCTTTGTAGTCCTCTTTATTAGCTTTCATGCTTTAAGACCCTAGCATGCTTTACTTGCATTGTTTAAGTGATTTGACATCATCTCTTGCCTAATTTCAGTGCACTTAGTGTTGTCACACATGTACATTTGTCACTCTTTGAGCCTTCTTGAGGGTTGTGCTCTTGGGCCTAGTTGAATGGCCAATGCATTGTGCATGCATACCTTGCCTTTTGTGCCTTAATTTCATCACCAATGGCTACTAATTTGGGCATGGCTGAGGTCTATCCATTTTGGTTTAAGTCCATTGAGCGTTGTGTATGCCATGTTGCCCCATTGCATTGTGTATGCCATGTAGTTCTTTCCATTGTGTATGCCAAGTAGTCCTTAGCATTGATAAGTTGTCATCTTACATTGCATTGTGCATGCATGCATTACATTGCATTTAGAATCTAAAGTTGCTTGGCATTGTGCATGCCATTAGCCTTGTTAGGTTGTTCATGTTGCCTTTCATGTTTGCATGTTTGTCCCTCGCATGTTGCTCATACGCTTGTTTCATTGCACTGCATGTTTGCATGCTCGAGTCGCATTGTGTATGCCATGTTATGTGTTTCATTGTTGTTTGGAATAGGTGTTAGTCCAAACACAGGAAAAGCGGGACGTTTCATACTTGAAGTGATGAAACGTGCCTTAATTCCCGATCGCTGACGCTCTTGATCCTATATGATAGAGTTTTAGGCTTTATGTGTTTACTTGTGCATTCATTTCATATTGAATTGTGCAACTTCACCTCTCGACCATCATGCATTGAAATGCGCAATTGGTGGCCCGAGGGTCGAGAACCACACTCCCTTGAGCTTATGAAATGATAGGGAGGGTGGTTATGTACACATATCTTGCAAATACATTGTCATGCCCTTTCTTGCTCTCTGTTGCAGCAAATTGGAAGAATGGAGCAACAACTGGTCGGCCAGCCAGAAAAACTAGCTGGCCAACCACTTTTTCTACCCTGCAACAACAAAAAATGGTCAGCAGGTGGTCTCCCACACCAACAACTGGTCGGCCACCCTCCCACAGGTCCCCAAGATGATTTAGAAGCTATCTAGAGCTTGGTGCAAGTTTCTGAGAGCAATTGCAAATAGAGGCAAATTAGGGCATCGCGATGGATTTTCGAATGAGGCGACAGGGCATGCATACACTCTTCTCCCTCTAAAGACATTGTTTTATTGCTTTACTTAGCTAATTTGCTTAGCTAGTTTATGCTTTGGATTCTGTATTCAAGTAGTTAATGCGTTTAGCTACTTAATTGTTTTGTAATAGTTAGTTAACTAGGATTAGTTAATTAGCTTCGTTGTGATGTAATAATTAGTTTAATTAGCTTAGATTATCTAGTTAGCTTCTTATTCGGTCCCTCCATCGAGAGGGCCGACTATTGTAATAAGCGTGCGTGTGTGTGATGCATGTCTTCTAACCCCCATTTCTTTTTCCCTTTTACTTAACCGCTTACGATGGTTAGTTTTAGGGCATATTTCATTTAGCATACCTTATGTTTGCATGCATGCATCCATTCATCTGTATTGCATGCATCGGGCTCGGCGCATCATACTAACAGCATTGTATTTCAATACGTTTACTTGAATACGTGTTCAACAGCATGATATCAAGTTGCATTTCACATGCCATTCTAGAATAGCCGAGCCTATTTTAGCTGCATTTTTTTCATGTGTTGCATTAGCCATCTTAACATGAACTAGGATTATGCATAATTTCTAACTAGTTCTTTGTTTTGGCTCAGAGTACACTGTGAGTGTTTACGCTTTAGCATACTGCATGTGTGTTATTGACTGCCATGAAAGCATGCTTGCCATGAGGCTAACTGCTTACTTGATATAAGTACCTTAATGCCTATGGGTGAAGGTTGGATTACTTGAATTGGAACAATTTCATCGAATCCCGAATTTAGCCTACTTGCGAGTAGCAAACTTCAAACCATTTCCACAAACGAACATGCAATGTTTTGTTCCAAATTAGGCGACCTAGTCTATACTTGTATGTTGTGTGCATCACGTAGTAAGATTAGCTAATTAACCGGAATAAGAGCACATGTGTTTTCAAAAACAAAATATCATCCTTAGTACAAGCCGATCTTTGATCAGGCGAGTGGGGGTGCTCATTGCATGACCTTCCCCGCTCGTATCCAAGTTCCCGAGCCAAGGCAACTTTGGTAATGACGGACACGTGGCCTTTGGCACGAGTCAGGGTTTCCAAAATTCCCCCAAAGTAAAATATTTAGGTGGCAACTCTGTGTCTGGCAAAGCAGTCCATGTTTGGCACTTCTTTATAAAAATCAGTTTTCCAAAATGATTTGTCAGATTTGGACTCTTTATTGATTTATCGGTCTCACATTGCACTTTATGAGATTAGATTCAAAACCGTAACATTGACTTCGAACTGTAGTAGCCTAGAGAACAAAATGAGATTTTGCGCCCTCTCGCAGGCGCGGATATCAGGGAGTTCCCGGGGCGCGTCTACACCCGGTTGTGGAAGAGAGGGTGACTCAAAGGCTAATTAGTGATGCTATTGCCGATCGGAACACGGCTAGCATGTTCGCGATTGAGACTGTGAGGGCCGCGACCTATGAAAAAGGCTTTCATGACAGCCGAAAGGTTGGAATTCAGAAGACCAAGGAGAAACTCGCCGAAGAAGTTTGCCGATGTGAAAATCGTAGGTTTAGGCACGGCTGGATCAAGGCACTTCAGGAAGCTGAGGCTCTTCAGGCAGCAGGTGTAAATTTTGCATTGCCGTTGTACCAATAGAATGATTTCCCCCTTTCTGCTTTTGAAGTTGAGAAGAGTGACGATGAGGGAGCCATCGGATAAAACTATTCATTGTAATACTCAAACACAGATTGTGTTCAAAACTATGTAATCATTGGCTGATCGAATAAAATGTTTTATTTTCAATGTTTGTGTTTCGTTTTACATTCGGCACACACGTGTTTGCATGTCTTATAAATGTTTGAATAAATGTATTTTAAATGCTTTAATGTGTAAACGGTTTTTGCCGGCTCGACAAAACAGAGCATTCTTCATAAAATATATATTCGGCATACACATGTTACGCACGGCCCTGGCTCCCAATTTGGACACAAACATTGCCAATCGTGATATCCACGAAGGGCGCTCCAAATCAGGAGGCTTTTTCGGCCCAAAGACGTCATGCGCCGATGGGGGCTCTGAATCCGGAGTCTTTATTCGGTCAATCGTGCAATCCACGAGCGCTCTGAATCCAGAGGCTTTTTCGGCCCACAGGCGTCATGTGCCAATGGGGCTCCAAATCCGAATACTGGCTAATCGTGATATCCATGAAGGGTGCTCCGAATCTGGAGGCTTTTTCGGCCCAAAGGCGTCATGCGCCGATGTTGATGGGGGCTCCGAATCCAGAGTCTTTATTCAGCCAATCTTGATATCTACGAATAGCGTTCCGAATCCAGAGGCTTTTTTGGCCCAAAGGCGTCAGGTGCCGATGGGGCTCCGAATCCAGAGACTAACCAATCGTGATATCCATGAAAAGCGCTCCGAATCCGAAGGCTTTTTCGGCCCAAAGACGTCATGCGCCGATGGGGGCTCCGAATCCGGAGTCTTTATTCAGCCAATCGTGAAATCCACGAAGGGCGCTCCGAATTCGGTGGCTTTTTCGGCCCAAAGATGTCATGTGCCGATGGGGCTCCGAATCTGGAGACTTTGTTTGGCCAATCATGATATCTGCGAAGGGTGCTCCGAATCCAGAGGCTTTTTCGGCCCAAATGCATCATGCGCCGATGGGGCTCCGAATTCGGACACTTTGTTTGGCCAATCGTTATATCCACGAAGCGCACTCCGAATTCGGAGGCTTTTTTGGTCCAAAGGTGTCATGCACTGATGGGGCTCCAAATTCGGAGACTTTATTTGGCCAATCGTGATATCCACAAATGGCACTCTGAATCCAGAGGCTTTTATCAGAAATCTTTTGAACTGGATTCCACAATGAGTAAACAGGAATCTTTGCATTACAAAAGTGGAATGTGTACATGGTGAGCCATTCAGAACTAATATCATTCCCCACAGGTCAGGTTTAATAATAGAATTTGCGGAAGTGCGTTGAATTCCAAGGCCGTGGCAGACTCCTTCCAGACATGTCTTTGAGCCGATATGCCCCTACTCCTACGAACGATTCAATTTGATAGGGGCCGTCCCAGTTTGGACCTAGTTTTCCATCCGTCGGTTTCTTGGCAGCTAGAAGTACCTTCTTCAGGACTAACTCTCCTCGTGTGTAGCGGCACAGCTGAACACGTTGATTATATGACTTGGCAAGCTGCTGCTGGTATCGCGCCATGGACGCAAGGGCACGGTCTCTTCGTTCTTCAATCAGAATCAAATCCAAAACCAGCATCATGTTGTTTAGGCCCATATCAAAAACTTGCGATTTCAGGGCTGGGTGGCCGATCTCCAGGAGTATGATCGCCTGGGTTCCAAAGTATAGAGCAAACGGCATTTCTCCAATGGATCGCCTCGGCGTAGTTCGATGAGCCCACAATACACTCGGCAATACTTCGACCCATTTGCCTTTAGCTTTCTCCAGCCTCTTCTTGATGCCGTCCAAGATGGATTTGTTAGAGGCTTCAGCTTGACCATTACTTTGTGGGTATGCTGGCGTAGAAAAGTAAGGCCAGATACCATACTTGCTGCACAGCTCTCGGTAGATGCCACAATCAAATTGGGTGCCGTTGTCTTAAATAAGAGCTCTTGGAATGTCGAATCGTGTCATGATATTTCTCCATACAAAGCGCTTAACATCAGCATCTCGAATGTGCATTAATGCCTCCGCTTCGACCCATTTTGTGAAGTAATCTATCGCGATGATCAAGTATCGCTTGTTCCCTGGGGCCCTCGGCAGTGGTCCTACGATATCAAGTCCCCACTAGGCGAACGGCCTGGGACTGGTAATAGATCTTAACTCTTCAGTAGGCAGATGGGTTAACGGGGAGAACTTCTGGCACTGTTCACATTTCTTCACATAGCATTCGGCATCAGCTCTCATTGTCGGCCAGTAATACCCTTATGTTATAGCTCGATGGGCAAAGGAGCGCCCGCCAGAATGGGCACCACAATTGCCTTCATGTATTTCAGTCAGAAGCTCTTCTACTTTGTCCAGGAGTACACATTCCAGGTATGGACCAAAAAGGGATTTTTTACAAAGCTTTCCTTGCGGATCCAAGTAGTATCGCAGGGCTCTGTTTCGTAGCTTGTGCGCTTTTTTTTTGTCCGCTGGGAGCTATTCGGAAGATAGGAATGCAGCAATCGGGTCCAACTCGGTCCTGACTCTATGACATTGACCTGGATTTCCTCCGAAGGGCCAATGCTCGGCTCCGGGATGAAACCTACTTCGATGGTCCGTTTACTCTCTGAGTTAATGGCAGAGGCTAAGCAAGCTAGGGCGTCTACATGTGTGTTCTGGTCACATGTTATCTGATTCAATTCATGATGGTCAAATTTGGCTAGCAAGGCACTAGCCGATTTCATATAAGCCGCCATACGGTCATTTTTGGCTGCGTACTCCCCCTTTAGCTGATTAATCACCAATTTTGAATCGCAAAATACCAGCAAACGCCGAGCACCCAGAAGGTGTGCATTCCTCAAACCGGCCAAAAGGGTTTCGTATTCGGCCTTGTTATTTGATGCTTCGAAACCGAATTTGACGACCTGCTCAATTATTTACCGTCGGGAGCCATGATTACTATTCCTGCTCCGCTGCCCCGTTGATTGGATGATCCATCACAATACAACTGCCAAATGTCCCCAACATAAATTCTCCAGTTCGGCTTAGGTCAAACTTCATCAGACTTAAAGTCGGAAAGACCCCCAGTGGATTCGGCCACAAAGTCGACAAGCACCTGTTCCTTGATTGAGGTTATAGGAAGAAACTAAATATTGTACTGGCTGAGTTCAAAAGCCCACTTTGAAATGCGTGCTGATGCTTCGGCACTACGTAGTACTGATCGGAGGGGGTAAACTATTAGCACCCTGATGCCATGCCCCTGGAAGTAATGCATCAGTTTTCTTGCTGTCGTGGCTAGGGCGAGGATGAGTTTTTCTAGCGAAAGGTAGCGTGTTTCGGCGTCGACCATTACCTTGATCACATAATATACTGGCCACTGCTTCCACAATTCTTCCTTTATCAGTACGGCACTGACGGCCTGGTTGGAAACTACCAGATACAAAATGAGCGGGTCACCTGCTGAAGGTGTTGTCAAGAGTGGAATTGATCGAAGGTAGGTTTTAAGGCCGTTGAAAGCGGCCTCGCACTCGGCGGACCATTCAAAACCCTTGCCCTATCGTAGTGTATGAAAGAATTGTCTATAGTGATCCGTGGAACGACTGATGAACCTGTTAAGTGCGGCGACCATCCCCATTAACTTCTGAGCCTCCTTGACCAATCGAGGGGAGCCGAGTTCCAGGATTGCTGTGATTTGCCATGGATTGGCTTTGATTCCTCGGTGGTTGACAATGTAACCCAAGAATTTGTTAGAACCGATCCCAAACGCACATTTGGAAGCGTTCAGCTTCATTCTATATTTGCATAGAATGCCGAATGTCTTTTCCAGATCGACTATATGATTCTGCTCTTCCTTGGATTTGACTACCATGTCGTCAATGTACACTTCCATAGTGTGGCCGAGTTGCTCCTTGAACATGGTGGTGACTAGTCTCCGGTAAGTTGCCCCTGCATTCTTCAGCCCAAAAGGCATAACCTAATAGCAATAGGTTCCTCTTGGGGTGAGGAATGCGGTTTTGTCTGGGTTCTCCAGATGCATGGCAATTTGATGGTAGCCTCTGTAGGCATCGAGGAAGCTCATACGCTGATGACATGCGATAGCATCTACCAGTTGGTCTATCATGGGAAGAGGAAAACAATCTTTGGGGCAGGCTTTGTTTAGGTTCGTGAAATCAACGCAGACTCACCAGGTCCCATTTTTCTTCTTCATAACCACAATATTAGAGAGCCATGCAGGGTAAGTCACTTCCCTGATTGCCCCAGCGTCAAGCAATAGGTCAACCTCTTCAACAACTGCGACAGTGTGCTCTGCGGCTGATCGCCGGCTTTTCTGAATGATCGGCTTGCATGTAGGGTCAACATTTAAATGGTGTTGCCAAACAGACGGATCTACACTCGGCATCTCATATGGAGTCCACGCAAATACATCAAGGTTGTCGAGCAGGAAGGAAATTAGCTGTTGTCTGTCGACTTGATTGAGGGAGGCACCGACCATGAAGAACCTATCTGGGTTGCCATTGATTTCAACTCGATCTAGGTCTTTCGTGGCCTTTTCATTTGGGAGCCGCCCAACATCGTCGAGGTTTTCCCAATCTGTTACCTCAATAGAGTTCACTTGCAACTCCTTTGGTGTTTTTTCAGCAAAGAGATAACATGCTTGTGCCGATTTCTAAGAGCCACGAATTTGCTCAATGTTGTGTTTTGTTGGGAAACGTAGCAGCTGATGATAGGTGCTTGGCACGGCCTGCATAACATGCAACCAAGATCGCCCCATGATGAGATTGTACAGCGATGGCAGCTTGACGACCAAGAATTCTACATCCACTGTTCGAGAGCCCGCTCAAACAAGTAGTGTGATTTTTTCCAACGGGTACTCTGGATTGGTGTTGAAGCCGAATAGTGGATAAGGGGCCAGAGAGAGATCTGATTCGGAGAAGCCGAGTTTGGTGAATGTCTTGTAGTACATAACCTCCGATGTGCTCCCCAGATCAATGAGTACACGCTCCACTGTGAATCGGTTTACGCGTAATTCAATTACTAAGGGATCAATGTGGGAAAGTGTCACTTCGGCCAAATCTGAATCATCAAAAGCAATGCCCACAGCTTCATGGGGCCGTTTAGTCAAAGTGAGTTGACTTTGAGGGTCGGGATTTGACTGAATCGTATATACCGCGGATGACATTGGCAGGCTATATATCATGCGGATCATGCCGAGTGGAGGGGAATCCTGTCTTAAGGCTAGTGCTTTGGTTGAGTTGCGTTTTCGGACATACTGTTGTAGCCGACCATCTTGTACCAATTCCTCCAAGTGATCCTTCAATGCATAACAACTCTCAGTATCATGACCATGGTCCTTGTGATACTCGCACCGTCTATCTCGCCTTCTTGTGTTAAGAGGTCCCACCATTTTGGACGGCCATTTGAAAAATGAAAGGTGTTGGACATTGGACATAACTGCGTTGATCGGCTTTGTCAACTCCGTATATTTCTTGTCGTCGCGCCTCGTGCGCCTGCTATCAACTTGCAGTTGTTCATTTGCTCGGTGGGAGCATTGGTCACTTGATCGGCGGGAATCCCGTCTCTTGTCTCGTTTAGCCCGATGCCGTGGCTCGGGGCTCTGAGGTGGTACAGAATTTATTGGCTGAGCAATTTCAGAAGGGGTCGGCTTGTTGGTCACGTTTCTCGCACCGTCTATCTCGCCTTCTTGTGTCAGGAGGTCCCACCATTTTGGACGGCCATTTGAAAAACGAAAGGTGTTGGACATTGGACATAACTGCGTTGATCGGCTTTGTCAACTCCGTATATTTCTTGTCGGCGTGCCTCGTGCGCCTACTATCAACTTGCAGTTGTTCATTTGCTCGGTGGGAGCATTGGTCACTTGATCGGCGAGAATCCCGTCTCTTGTCTCGTTTAGCCCGATGCCGTGGCTCGGGGCTCTGAGGTGGTACAGAATTTATTGGCTGAGCAATTTCAGAAGGGGTCGGCTTGTTGGTCACGTTTTCGATTTTAACTCGCAAGGTGTCATCCTCCACTTTACAGTATTCCTCAACTTTCTTCATCAACGACCAGACTGTTTTGGGGGGTCTTCGAGTCAAGGAACTGCGGAGAGCACTATTAGGATGCAAACCCATTTTGAAGGCGGTGATGGCCATGGAGTCGTTGCAGGCGTCGTTGACAAGATTAAAGCACTCCCAATAGCGCGCCGAATACGCTTTTAGTGTTTCTTCTGGCTGGATTTGCATTGCCTAGAGAGACTCGACTTGTTTTGGCTGGACCTCGTTGGTGATGAATCTGGCCTTGAAGGATTTCTGTAATTGATGGAAGCTTTTGATCGAAGCCAGCTCCAGTTTATAATACCACCTGACAGCCAATGGTCCCAAACTGCTGGAAAATATTTGGCACATAAGGGCCTCGTCGTCTGCATGCAATGTCATGGCTTGCTTGTAGTGACGGATGTGATTGGTGGGGTCTAATTTTCCATCATAGAGAGTGAACGACGGAGCTTTGAACTTTTTGGGCAGAACCGCCCTTGCGATCCGTCGCACAAAGGGATTATGCTGGTCTTCCTCATTTGAACTGTTTCTTCTGCGCTTATGCCTTATACATGGACTTTCTTCAGAGGAACTGGAAGTCTCGGGTCGTTCCTTCTTCTTGGGCATCGGGGATAATGAGTCGGAGTCGTTATCAATGTCTTGTTGTCGGGCTTGAGGTCGTTCTGGATCTTGGCGTACAGCTTGTTTGGACTTTGCCACCTCCAAGGCCAAGTCCTAACGAAAACATTCATTCTCAGTGATCATGTTCTCTAACCTCTGTTCGTTCTGCTTCGTTTGATCTATGATTGCTGGCATTGCCTCATGCTCTAAAGTCGAGGGTGAGGCGAAGTTCAAAGCGCGTCTTGCGAGGATAGTCTCCAGTCCAAGCATGTTTGCTGGAGTGAGGTCGTCTCTCTGAGTGGTTTCATCATGACTATTGGAGGGTCTTCCGTTACGCCCGCCATGGATATATTTGGGTATTCCCACAAACGGCGCCAATTGTGGGGAAGTGGTTTGGAAATAGTCTTCAGATCCTAGGGGACGCTAGTGATCCTCAGCTAGTCACCTGAAAAAGAATTAACACTTCGGTCGGGGGTGCTAGAATTAGCACGCTAGTGATCCCACAGTCGTTTGATATCCAATCATGGAAACAAAGGAGTCACCCCCCAAGCTCTCTGGCGTGATCTGACGATCCGAGAAGAAACAAGCCAGCGCTACTCCCATCTCGAGTTCTGTGGCATCAGACTCATCCTCTTTGCGCTATTCAGCCTCAGCTGGTAGGTCAGTCTGCTCTTCTGCAACTTCATCGTCTTGCAATTGTAGGTCAAAAAAGATCTCGACACATGGCAAATGTCGCTTCTCAGAATTCATCCATGGCTCCGAAAAGCCACAAAATGGGAAATCTTTCCCCTCCCGGACAAAGCAGCCATTCACAGTTCCTTGAATAGGTCTATGCACCAACTCGTAGTGCTTCCTGGCTTGCTTAGCCTTGGCTCTTCCAGCCATCTCCTTTCCCTTTCTTACCCAATCCTCTTTGGTAGGTGTATAACCTAGACCAAAGGTATAAGGGTTGTGCGACACTTCGGCCAACGCAGCGATGCTCTTTCGGCCACTCCTTCCCAATCCCATTTTAGGTACATGTTGAAGCTTATTCATGAGGTAAACAGATTGCGCACTGACATACAGTCCCTTATTAACAACCAGAATATCCTGCACTACCCAGGCCTCGGCCAAGGAAACCCAGATAAAAAGACATCCACCTTGCCGTGCACAATTTCCAAGACCGGTGTAGTAACCTCCGGCGATGGGTGTATGGAAGAGTTCCCAAAAACAATAGCAACCTCTTTCCCATAGGGGTACTTCAGCATCTGATGTAGAGTTAAAGAGACAGCTTTCACTTGGTGCAGCCACGGCTGTCCAAGGAGTAAATTAAAGGTGGCCAGAACATCCAGGACATGAAACTTGATGTCCTGTTGTGCCGGGCCAACCTGAGTTCTAACCCGAACTATACCCATCACTTCCCGACTTGTATTGTCATAAGCCCGAATCACCTGGGCTGTTGGTGCGAAATCTACCAGCTTCAAACAGATAGCGTAGGCCGTGCGCGACGAACACACATTAATTGGAAATCCCGTATCAACCAGGACAACTGGTATCCACTTTTCTTTACACTCCATAGAGATGTATAACGGCTTGTTGTGCTCAGAGCCCTCAGCCGGTAATTCTTTATCTGTGAATGTCAAAGTCAATGAAGTGCCACCCAGGAACACCAGTCCCACTAACTACTCGGGGGTTGTGTCAATAGAAAGCTTAGCCTTGTCCATTACTGATAGGACAGCTCATCTATGCACCAGTAAGGCCACGAGCAATCCCCAAATGGAGATGTCTGCTTGAATTTTCTTCAGCTACTTCAGCACAGCTTCCTCCTCTAGCGGTTTATCTTTCTGTTTCTCTACTCCCTTATCTTTCCCTGACGCTTCCAGCTAGTCCAAGTGTCGGGGCTTAAAGTACCGCCCACTCTGAGTCATGTGGTCCACTTCTTCGGTATACCAAGTATCATCTGGCTGATTCTGTCCCCAGTCCTCATCAGTATAGGCAAGACGTAAATCATCATCTTCGCACCACATTCCTTCGGCAATTAACAAACAATTATCCGGTTCTACCGTAATTGTTCCCGTGTTCACAACACATTCTGTCCCCGCAGGACCCTTGGCTTTTCTATCCCTCTGATCAATCTCAGTTCTTTCATTCTCGAACTGCTTCAGCACGGCCTCCTGTTCGACGTCAGCTGTACACACACTGCTCAATTCTTGAGCAAAATTCTCAGTACCGGTGCTCTCCGGCAACTTCCCCACACTGTCGACCGTTCTGGACATTGTAGACGTTCCTGTTTTTTACTGTTCCTGCTTCAATTGAGACCCCTTATCAACATCCGACTCGTCACTAAGCCACCTTGTATTATCTGTTGATCTGTTCATGTCAAACCAACCAACCTGTACATCCCCCAGATCTTGTTCATCAAAGAACTGCAGCCTCCTCACGCTCAGCTAGACCATCCAGCCCCTAACTTGGCCCGTCCTCCCACCCTCGGTATGGCCTGGCTAGCTGGCACGATGTAATAGCAAGGGTTGTATGCTTCCTCAGTTAAGTTCGCAGAGCGCTCGGGCATGCCTTCTTCTACCACAACCACCACCACGCATTCAAGTTGTGATAGGGGCATGCTCATCATGCACAAGTCTATCCTTTCTGGAATGAACAGTGTCGGCTTGGGCAAGTGGGAGAGAGTGATGCATATACTGGGGTCGTATGGGATGGCCATTGTTTGGATCAGGTTTACTTGCCTAGGTGGAGGAGGGGGTTGGTTATGTGGCGGGAGGGGATTTGCAGTGACGTTTGGCTTCTCAAGAGGTGCTATTTCTTTGTTGTCAATGAGATCCTGAATCTCATGACGGAGTCTAAAGCATAGGTCGTTATCATGACCATGCTGCTGATGGAAGACGCAATACTTGGCCTGGTTGTGTATAAAAGGGAGGGGATTTGGCAATGGGCATGGCTCCTGGGGCTTCAAAAGCCCTTTCCAGATTAGAACCCCCAAGGCTTTGGACAGAGACATATAGAGTCCGATGAAAGTCTTCTGGCCCCTGGGTGGGTACTTTACAGGTTGTGGGGTTGCTCCAGATGTGCCGGTAAAGGGTGTGGTTGTTTTTGGTGTGGTGGTGACCATACCAACATCAAAAGTTCTTGCAACTGCATTACTACTCGTAGCCGCATTTGAATTGCGTGTAAACGCCTGCTTAGGCTGCTTCTTTTCATGTTCAATCAGACCCTGTTTCATAGTATCTTCTATCTGTACCCCTATCTCTTGCAGGTCAGCAAAGGTAGGGAGGGGTAAGACAATCATCTTCTGCAGCAACTTCGGCTGCAGATTGCGAACGACCATCCTTGTCTGATCCTTCTCAGCTAGTCGGGTTGCCATCATTGAGGCCTTGGCCCTCCACCGAGTAATGAAGTCAGAGAAGCCCTTCTTCGGGTTTTACTGAGTAGCCTTGAGATCACGAGTTGTGACCTCGATTTGAGTATTGTAAGAATATTGGGCAATGAAAGCCTCGGCCATCTCTTCCCAGCTCCTTTCAACGGAATCCTCCAGTTTAGCATACCAGATAGCCACAATACTCGACAGGGTCCGGCAAAAGAGGGATAGTTTCTATAATCTAGTCAAGCCCATCGGGCGCAAAATATCTGAAAATAGCCTTAGGTGGACCATAGGATCGCCCAAGTCGTCAAAGCGGTCTATTTAAAGCATTTTAAATCTATCTGGCAATGTCACCACCGAATCTGTGTAGTCGTCCTCTATATCTGGGATCGAATTGACTCTCCGAGCTCGTTTGAACAGCTTCTCAAGCTTACTTACTTTCAAAGCAGTAGGATCGACCTCAAACTCGAACGGTGTGTCAGTTGGGTAGGCCAGTGCTTTGGAAGTCTAAGATGGGACTGGCCCCACTGAATTGTCTGTATTCTCCTGGACATTAGCTGTATTCCCGGGTATTGGAACCCTATGTGGGGGTGTGTGTGAAGCAGAAGCTGCTGCTTATTGTGGTTGCTGCTACTATTGAAGCATAGCAATGAGTTCAGCCTGCTGGGCTACAACCTCTATTTAGCGAGTGGTAACTTCCGCTTGGCGAGCAGTATCCCGCTGTATGGCCTCGATTGTCTATTGAAATTTACGCATCATTTCCTCCATACTGTCTAAGGGGTGTTGATCTGTCTAAACCAGTGTATACTCTCTGTCTGAGGTGGAAGCAGAAAACTGAGCCCAACTGCGCACAGGTGAGGTAGATAGTGAGCGTTGAATTGGAGACTGTTGAACCAGTGATCTATGTCTGACTGTCCTCCGTCTTATAACCGGGGGTAGTGAAGCAAACACTGGTTGTCCTCCAATAAGATCCTCAAATCGATAAATCCTTCTGACCCTGGTCCAGAGTGCTCAGGCGGTATCTGCCTCTTCAGAAGCAATTGTGAAACACTACTTTGCAAAAAGAAAAATAAAGCAAAAAGGAAACAACAATCAGCAAACGCACAGCATCTCGGCTTAAATAGAGACAACACACAATTGAAATCATAAGCTGGATAATCTGTACTCAAACACTGATTCTACCCCCAAACTTCAACCTGAAAACTGATATTCTCAAACTGATACCCAGACTTGCAACTGATACATGCATTCCTGTAAAGACACACCCTAACAGAACATATCAAGCAAGTGAGAGCCAGAACACCCCTATGGTGGGGTAGGGTTTCCCTGTCCTAGTTTTGTCAGGAGCTAGGGGTTCACTGCGTAAACATGCAGTTTCAAACAATCCTGCATTCGAGTGAGCAACATGTCCTAGTTTGGAACAGTCTATACGGCTTCCGATATGCAACTAGGTCAATTGGTCAAAAAGGGTGCCTTAGCAAGACCACCTAATATACCTCTCGCTCCTAACACCGAGAAGTGAAAGGAGGATTAAACGGTACAGCGGTGATCCAGATCCAAGCTTTGTGTTCCCATCATGGCAGAGCCCGCAACTGATCAGCCTTATGGCACACTTTTCCAAACAAGCCTCCAGCAAACCATTCAGGAATAGCATATGGCAAACAGTGTGACTTAGGCGCACCTATGCAAATGCAGTGCAAAGAAACACATAAGTGTAAATAAAACAACATATCATGAGTTCGAGTCAAGTTCTCTAAATCCCCAGTAGAGTCGCCAGAAACTGTGGACTCCACTTTCTTCGCATCCACCCCTTTCGGAGAGGCACGAATAGGTCCTACAGTTTGGACTCCTGTCACAGTTCTGAATCAAGTCTCACAAAGTGTAATGTAAAACTGATAAACACCAAAGAGTCCAATCCGGCAAGTCATTTTGAAAAATTGGACTGCTTTGCCAGACTACAAAGTTGCCACCTAAATATTTTATTTTTGAAAAATTTAAGAAACCCTGACTCGTGCCAAAAGCCACGTGCTCGTCATCACCAAAGTTGCCTTAGCTCAAGAACTTAGGTATGAGAGGGGAAGGTCATGACATGAGCACCACCGCTCGCCCGATAAAAGGATCAGTCTCTACTAACCTGATATGTTGTTTTATAACCTCATGTGTTCTTGTTCCAGTTATTAGCTAACTATACTATGTGACACACACATACAAGTATAGACTACATCGCAAGAATTGGAACAAATCAACTCATGTTTGTTTTCGAAAATGGTTTGAAAATGCCACCCTCAAGTGGGCTAAAGCGTAGATTTGCCACCTCAAGTGGGCTTAATAACATGATTTGCCACTTCACAAAGTGGGCTTAAAACTTACATTCGATGAATTGTTCCAATTCAAGTAATCAAGCCTTCATCCACAGGCATTCATGCAGTTAATCACTTAAGCAAATAGCCTCACGGCAAGCATGTGAAACATGGCAACACTCACACTCATGTAAATATGCTAAAGCGTAAAACTTACAGTGTACTCTGAGCCAAAACAAAAGCCAGTTAAAAACAATGCATGATCCTAACTATACAAGATGCCTAATGCGACACATGCAATAATGTAGCTAAATAGGTTCGGCTATCTAATATGGCATATGAATGCAACAATTTGATAGCATTCTTTGAAACATGTATTCAAACAAGTGTATTGAAATACAATGCAGTTTGAATGATGTGCCAAGCCTCGGTGCATGCAAGACAAATGAATGAATGCAAACATGCAAGCATAAGGTATGCTAATCGAAGTATGCCTTAATCTAACCATCGAAAGCGATTAAATAAAAGGGAGAAAGACGTGGGGTTGGAAGACATGCACACACGAACGCACACTTATTACAATATTGCGCCTTCTCGAAGGAGAGTCCGAATAAATAAGCTAAGCTACACTAAGCTAAGCTAATTATTAAAAAACAAATAATTAACTATTCTAGTTAACTAAGTATTACAACACAATTGAATAACTAGCTATGCTAAGCTAATTAAAATATTACAAAACAGATTAAACTAATTAATTACAACATATGTAATAATTGACTACAGCTAACTAATAAAGCAATGAACTGGCCTCAAGGGCGAGGGAGACATGCATGCTCGGTTGCTTCCTCTCTAAAATCCATCGCCTTGCCACCGGTTACCTCTTTTACACTCGCCTTGATCTCTGAACATTGAACCAACCTCCAAACTACTTCTGCTCCAAAACAGGAACACTTAGAACAAAAATGGATTGGTGGCCGGTTGGCCACAAAAGGTGGCTGTCGGCCACCTTAACTAGTCGGTTGGCTAGTCTAGGTGGCCGGTCGGCTACTTCATGTGGCCAGTCGGCCGCTGTTTTTCCAGGCTTCTGGTTTTGCTACAACGGAGAGCAACAGACGCAAAGCAATACATTTTTCAAGGAATGTGTGTACTACCACCTGGTCATCATTTCTCAAGCTCAAAGAAGTATGGCACTTGGCTCTCAAGCCACCAATCATGCATTTTCATGTATGATGGCCAAAGAACCAAGCTTGTACAAGCTTAATGAATGCACACATAAGACTCAAATGGCCACCACCCTATCATGCATGATCAAGGGTGACGGCGACCAAGAAACGTGACACGTTTCATCACTTCGAGTATGAAACGTCCCACTTTTCTTGTGTTTAGATTAACATCTGATCCAAACACATGCAATGCAACAAAATATGCTTATCTTTACTTGTCCAATTTTGTTTACTCATTTTAGCATTACCAAACCATTCTTTAGTTGGTTAAGTCCAATGTGAGAGTCCTCTAATGAGAGAGGGGTCAACCGAAGGATGATTTAAGACATGAGAGAGATCATGCCTTTGGCTAGAAGGAACCCTCAAAAGAGGGTTAAAGCCATTGAGCACAAGCTCTATCTCAAGCTTAAACACAATCATAAGGTCTACCAGCCCTCAAAACAAAATAGAAAAATGAAGAAATAAGGGAGGTTGCAAACTTTTTAATGCTGAAATGGCATACAAAGGACACTAAATCATGCAAGCAACATATGCACAACATGTTAAGAGTCTAGAAACATCAAACTAGTGAAGAGCACTACACTAGAGGCATGCAATATCAAGCTCAAATGACCAAACCAGCTCTAGATAGAGCCTAAACATGCCAAAACAGTAGCCAACACATGTTGAAACTTAGGCACAAAAGGCAAGAAAAACATGCTTGCATGTTGGCTCGCAAACGAAACACAATGCATAACTCTCAAAAGTAATAAAAGAGTGGAATACATGCACACATGACAGAGGCTACGGTGCTGAAATTACATGCAAGATGAGACTATAACATGTAAATAACTCAAACACTTCATGCTCTAGGCCTCAAACCGATGGACTAGTGAAGACCGTTACACTATAGCCATGCAAATTAGGCCACGAATGACTTAAACAACCCAAAACAGATTTAAAGCATGTCAAAATAGTAGCTAAAATGTGCCGGAGTCAATCTAACACAAGCTAGAATAATAGGATAACTCATTAGGCATGTTAGACTAGTAAGCATAATTGTACTACAAGTGCAAAAAACAAGCAAAAGGTGCTCCAACCAGCCAAAAATAGAGTTGAGACATGTCAAAATACTAGTGAAGAGCACTACACTAGAGGCATGCAATATCAAGCTCAAATGACCAAACCAGCTCTAGATAGAGCTTAAACATGCCAAAACAGTAGCCAACACATGCTGAAACTTAGGCACAAAAGGCAAGAAAAACGTGCTTGCATGTTGGCTCACAAACGAAACACAAAGCATAACTCTCAAAAGCAATAAAAGAGTGGAATACATGCACACATGACAGAGGCTACGGTGCTGAAATTACATGCAAGATGAGACTATAACATGTAAATAACTCAAACACTTCATGCTCAAGGCCTCAAACCGATGGACTAGTGAAGACCGTTACACTATAGCCATGCAAATTAGGCCTTGAATGACTTAAACAACCCAAAACAGATTTAAAGCATGTCAAAATAGTAGCTAAAATGTGCCGGAGTCAATCTAACACAAGCTAGAATAATAGGATAACTCATTAGGCATGTTAGACTAGTAAGCATAATTGTACTACAAGTGCAAAAAACAAGCAAAAGGTGCTCCAACCAGCCAAAAATAGAGTTGAGACATGTCAAAATAAAGCCTAGAACATGCTTGAAATAAGCTAACACAAGCCACAAATATATGCTACTTTGTAATGCTAACTAGGCATGGAAGAGAGAGACAAGGAGAGGAGGCTAACCCCTCCAATTTTGGACCTCAAAACCAAGTTTTTACCACTGAAATTCCCCTGGAATTTAGTGGTTAAAAGGCCAAAAAAGTTGTTTTAGAAGGTTTAAAAAAAGGGCACAACACTCAAGCAAACAAGCTACAAAGAGGGTGGACCACCCCCATCTCCAAAACAAACCTCAAACCATCATTTGTAACCTTAAAAATAGAGTTTTTTAGAGGTTAAAACCAGCCTCAAAATAGCATGCAAAGGTGGCCAAACAAGCAAATTAGACAAAGCTTAAAAGGGGGTAAGGCTTTACCTTCGAAGCACAACAATAAACAACAAAAATTCTAAGCCAAAACCAAGCTTAAGGCCTCAAACCAAGCCTCAAAGAACCTCAGCTCCAAGGTGAAGGTATTTGGTCAAGGGTCTCTTTGCATGAGTGTAGAAAATTCTTACTTTCAAGCACAATATAAGGATTCTAGAGATAGAGAGAGAGAGAGAGAGAAATTTTGCTCACAAAAATTTCTAACCCCTCAAATGGGGGAGAGACCTCCCCTTATATAGAAATACAAGCCAAAGGCTTGTATTCATCCCTCCATACACGTGTATGGAGATGGCAATCAGTGATCAATAGCTAGCACAGCTGGCAAGGAAAATATCTGAAAAAGGAGAAAAATTGCCATCGGCCACTTCCCTAGCCGACCAACCACTTCAAGTGGCCGACAAGGAGGAAAAGTGGCTGACAAGGCCTTCCCCCCCTCCAAGCAAGAGGCACCAAGGTTTGGTCCAAAAATAAGCACAAAACAAAGAGGGTTTAGAGGCCCAGAGACAAGGCGTTCAGCCCAGAACTTGTGGCACTCAAAACGAGCACAAACATGCACAATCATCGAGTGCACAAACGATGACGTCTGAGTCTTAAGGTTGTTCAAAAATGGGGTGTCTGCAGCATGCCCCCAACAGGTAGATCTAAGCAGCCTCCCACTCTCCCATGTCTGTATCATATGGGATCGGTCGACCTCCTACCTCAATGCCGGTGAGCATAGCAAAGTCATACAGGGACATCGTCACGTGTCCTGCGGTAGAAAAATGAAAGAAGTTGGTAGTGTCCCACCACCTCTCTACCAGTGCGCCAAGTAGGGATCTGCTAACCATGAAACGCGACAGTCCCGTGTAGAATAAGCCAAACCCGACCTCATCGACGATCTGGCGGACACCAACGGGGAGGTCCATGTACTACACCCTCGCAGATATGGTCCCATTTCCTTGGGTAAAACGAGAGTCCACCTGTGTTCATAATGAATAGATGAAAGGCAATGCAAGAAATACAATGCATGAATGTATTCGGGATGAGCAGATGAAATACAGTGCAAAAGAGTGAGCTATACAGGAAATGCAAAGTACATTGCGAAAAATGTGAGAAAACAGTGCGTACCTCGGAGGCGCCATAAGATAAGTGAGACTCTGGCTCTCACTGCAAAAGATCCTCTAGCGCGCCTTGTGCAAATTCGCTGAAATGACGGACTATATCGGGCGGTAGTACATGCACCTCGGGGTGGTATGTCTCCGAGTCGAAAGGTCAGACCCTGGGTGGTAATGGTATGTGCTTGGGATCTCCCTTCATCCCTGGAGAACCTCCATCGTGGGGAATATCGTCTACCATCTAAAAAGAAGGTGAAAAAGTGTGCAAAAATGAGCAAAATGGGTGGAAAATGCCAAAAGCTAACAAAAGTCAACTTTCAGAGAGGGAAAATGGGAGAAAAAGTCAAAGCCTGGGAAAACCCCTGAGAAACTCGAGGGAAACAAACCTCAAGTGGCGAAAATGAATAAAAAAGCACAAAAAACAAATTCCAATCGGTTCAAAATGGAGGAAATCAAGAGGTTTTAGCGAATCAACTTTGCGTGAGGCGTTGGAAAATGCGTATAAAGCTCAGATCTAGAAGGAAAAAGTGTCTAGAGAGAAAGAGGAAGCAATTTCGACAATCCAGGTGTGAGGAAATGAGGCTTGGAGATGTGTACTTAAAGTTCTACATGAAAAAGACCAAAATGGCCCAAATTGCCATAGGTGATCGACCGGCCAATATTGGTGGCCGACGGCCACCATTTGCGGTCGACAGAATTCACTAGTGGCCAACAGGTGGCCGACACTTCTTCAGGGTGTCCGACAGCCTTCTAGTGTTTTCCTTGTGTGTTTTGTTGTTGTTTTGTGCCCTTGGTTCTCAAGAAAGTGCAAGGAATGTTCACTTTTCAGCTCAAAATGTCTCTGCGGAAGTTTCAAACCATGTCTTCAGTGCATGACTCATCACTAGTCAACATGAACGAGGTGTATCCTTTTGAAATATATTGTAACTCCTTCGAGAGGTAAATCAGAGGTTGCAATTGAGTCGGTTTTATTAGACATGCTTTTTATCATTGCATAGAACGTGCATTTCTTTATTTGGTATTTTGCGTCGAGCATGTTGTTAATCTCGCATTGGACATGCATTTTCGCAATTGGCCATTGCATGGTCATTGCATGCATCCTATCCTATGGCATAGAATATGTTTTTCTCTGTCCCTTGCATAGAACATGCTTTTTTTATTACTGCATAGAACATGCTTTGCTAATCTTGCGTAGAACATGCACACTTATTGTGTTATGCCTGTTGAGTTGCTTTCTTATACAGGTACGATATTGTATGTATGGTTCATTTAGAGGAGTTCCAAGTGAGACTATTCCTGTCCTTTGATCCGCCTTGTTTCAGTTAGAAGCATTTGGATGTGTTCTGATGCTTATACTACTCCCTTTTGGTTAGAAATATTCGGGGACGCCCGGTGTTTACACCACTCCTTTTGGTTAGAAACATTCAGGTGCGCCTGGTGTTTACACCACTCTTTTTAGTTAGAAACATTCGGGTACGCCCAGTGTTTACACCACTCCCTTTTGGTTAGAAGCATTCCGGTGCGCCCGGTGTTTACACCACCCTCTTTCTCCCCTTGCGTGCAACATGTTGGGACGCTTCGGTTCAGAGACATTTGGGTGTGTCGTGACGTTCTCGTCAGCCCTTTCTCCTTTCGCACGCGACGCCTTAGGACACTTTTGGTTAGAAACATTCAGGTCCGCCCGATGTTTACACCGCTCTCTTCTCCTCTCACATGCGACGTGTTAGGACACTTTGGTTAAACGCATTCGGACGAGTTCCAATGCTTATACCACTCCTTGTTTTGGTTACAAATATTTGGACGTGTTCCGATATTTATCACCGCTCCGGTTATGAGCATTCGGGTGTGTCCCTGCATTCACACCATCTTTCTCCTCGTGTTAGGACTTTGTTTGACACTTCAGGTGCGCCCGATAGTTATGTTGTTCTTTACCTTTCCTGCATGAGGCGTAGTTAAGATTGCATAATTTTCTTACATCCTTTCTACATGAAATGTGGTTTGGCTTGTGATTCTCACGCTTGGCGTGTTTACTTACTTCTATTCATGTTTAAGGTTGTTGTATCATGTTTTGGTTTGCATAATACTTGTATCTAGATATTTCATTACAGCCTCATTACATGATCATAAGTTATATTGTTGCATCGTGCATATCATTTGCAGTCTTGCCCCAGAACTATGTTGGTTTGATTCGTTGCAAAGGGATACGTAGGCTGCCTACGAGCGCAACCGTTCTTTGTTTTGCTTGTTTGTTTGTCCGAGTCTTCGGCCTTGTCAAAAATGGGTCGTCTCTAGGCTTAGACATTCACTCCCGTCATTTTATGACTTCCGAGTTTTGTCAAAGAGGGGAAACTATAGACATCCCATTTTTGACTGTCCTAAAGACTTGGACGTCATCGTTTGTGCACTCAATGATTGTACTTGTTTGTGTTCGTTTTGAGTGCCCCGAAGTCCTCAACAGAATGTCCTAACTTTTAGCCTTGCACCTTGACTATTTTGTGCTTGTTTTTGGACCAAAACCTTGTTGCCTCTTGCCTAGACAGTGGAGGGAACTTGTCAGCCACTAGTTGTGTATGTCGGCCACTTGTGGTGGCCAACGGCTACTAATAGTGGCCGACGGCCATTTGTCTTTTTTTTTTAGATATTTGTTTGCCAGCTGTGCCAGCTGTTGTTCACTGAAGTGCATCTCTATACACGTGTATGATAGGATGATTTCAATCTTCAACCTTGGTTTTCTATATATAAGGGGTGCTTTCCCCCATTTGAAGGGGTTAGAAAATTTGGATCAAATTTCTCTCTCTCTGGAATTTTCTCTCTCTCTCTTCTTATTTTGTGCCTCAAAGTCTAGTTTCTCTACACCTTTGCACATCAAGCCTTAACCAAACACTCTGACCTTGGAGCTGAGGTTCTTTGGAGTTTAGTTTGAGCTCTTGAAAGAGGTTTGAGTTGGAATTTGGGGCTGTTTTGTGTTTAAGCTTCAAGAGGTAGTTCACTTCCTTAGTGTACTTGCTTTAACTACTTATTTTGCCATCTTTTCGTATTGTTTTTGAGCTGGTTTTCAACTACAAAAAACTCTATTTTTTTAGGCTTAACATGATGGTTTGAGGCTATTTTGTGTTAAGGGGTGATCCACCCTTCTTGTTGCTTAATTGTGTAGACTTTTGCACCATGTTTTAGCATATTCAAATTAAACTTTTTGGGCCTTGTAACCACTGAAATTTAGAGTTATTTCAAGCATGTGCAAACAGAGGCTTCAATGGCAAGGCGGTGGCATTTTCGTGAAATTTAGAGTTATTTCAAGCATGTGCAAACAGAGGCTTCAATGGCAAGGCGGTGGCATTTTCGAGAGGAGAATCCAAGCATGCATACATCCCTCGTCCCTCAAGGCCGTTTAATTGCTTTATTAGTTAGTTGTAGCTAATTCATTCATGCAAGTGTTGTAATTATTTAATTAATTAATTCATATCATAATTAATTAGCTTAATTCGGTTTGTAATAATTAGTTAACTAGAGTAGTTAATTAGTGTTGCTTTGTAATAGCTTGGCTTAATTAGTGTAGCTAGTTAGTTAGCTTATTCATTCAGACCCTCCTTCGCGAGGGCATAATGTTGTAATAAGTGTGTGTGCGTGTGTGTATGTCTTCCAACCTCACGTCTTTCTCCCTTTTATTTACCCGCTTTTGATGGTTAGATTAGAGACACATTTCGATTAACATACCTTGCGCTTCCATGTTTGCATTCATTCATTTGTCTTGCATGTATCAAGGCTCGGTGCATCATTCAAACTGCATTACAATTTCAAATACTTCTTTGAATACGTGTTTTACCGCATGTTGTTCAAATCATGCCATATTAGTAGCCAAGTTTATTAATTGCATATTGCATGTGTTGCATTGGGCATTTTGTATAGTTAGGATTGTGCATTTTTCTAACTAGTTTCTGTTTTGGCTTGGAGTACTCGGTAAGTTTTTATGCTTTAGCATGCTTGCATGAGTGTGATTGCCATGATGCCATGATAGCATGCTTGCCATGAGGCTATGTGCTTAAATGCTAAACGACGTGAATGCCTGTGGATGAAGGCTTTGTTGTTTGAATTGGAATGATTAAACAAATGTGAGTTTTAAGCCCACTTTATTGAGTGACAAATCATGTTTTAAGCCACCATGTTTGGTGACAAATCCATATCTTTAAGCCCACTTGAGGGTGGCAAATTCAAACCATTTTCGAAAACAAACATGAGTTGAATTGTTCCAATTCTTGCAATTTTAGTCTATACTTTCTAGTGTGTGTCACATAGTAAGCTTAGATTAATAACCGAAATAAGAATGCATAATGTTTATAAAACATCATATCATGATTAGTAGACGCCGACCTTTGATCGGGTGAACAGGGGTGCTCATTTCAGGACCTTCCCCTCTCGTACCTAAGTTCCCGAGCGGAGGCAACTTTGGTGATAACGGACACGTGGCCTTTGGCATAAGTTAGGGTTTCCTAAATTTTCCCAAAAATAAAATATTTAGGTGGCGACTCTATAATCTGGCAAAATAGTCCAATTTGGGCATTATTTGATAGAAAATCGATTTTTCAAAATGATTTGTCGGAGTTAGACTCTTTGGTGTTTATCAGTTTCACATTGCACTTGTGAGACTAGATTCAAAACTGCGGGAGTCTGAACTGTGAGGCCTTCTTTTCAAACCACTTCTGAAAGGCCAGGGTGCAGAAAAGAGCGAGCCCACACAAAGGTGTTAGGATGCAGCTCCTGGATGCAAATGAGAATAAGGGCAACCTCAGCAGAAACCCAGTAGTTTAGAAAGAAGACTCTTGTTGAAGACCTTGGAGACTCTCTCATGGCGCTGCTGACTTGGGTTGCAGAAGGGAGACTTACAGAACGAACAAAAGTCTGGGGCCGATGCACCTCCCCTGCAGAAGATTACCTAGCCACAATGGAATGAGTAAAGGGAGGAAGATGGCCAGGCAAATTGATCTCACGGGAAAGACCGAAGCTACCATCGTCGCCTTGCCGTTCCAGAAAGAGGTCACCCATATAATAGTCCCCAACGTTCTGATCAAGGACAACAGTAGTGTCCATCCCTGCAAAGAAGTCTTGCGACCCCCTAAGATTGGCTGGCACTTTAGGGAAAAGGTCAACAAGCTATTCAGAAGTTGCTGAGGCAACGAGGTCCAAAGCACCTGCAGCAGCTATACCAATGGGGGTCACTAAGTTAATAGCCATCTCCACAAGTTGGGCTAAGCTTGAAGGGTCCACACTAGGAGTAGCTGCTGCACCTTCACTTTCCTTAATAACTAGAATAGTATACGTTATAGTTTGTTGAACTAAAGGAGATTCAACAGAAGGAGATAAATCTTCAAAGGCAACTTCTACAAGAGATGGCGCAACTCCAAGCAACTCGTTTGCTGCATATTCTTCCCACGGAGTTTCAAGGACAAAATCTTCACCACCAACAAAAGAATGGTCAGAATGAACAAGATCAACAGGGTCTAGAATAATAACCGGGTCAACAGGATCTGGGGCCTCAACGTCTCCAGTGCCCCCAACGATCACATTGCCCTCTACAATTTCCATGGCGGTTAGGGCTTGTCTACTTTCAACAGATGGATTGTCAGGATCTTTCTCTATGTCCTCTGCCTCAGTAACTGGTTCTACCTCAACAGATGGTTCTTCCCCAACATCTAGGAGTATCAGTCTACGGGTTTTGGGCCTGGCAACCCTTGAGGCGATAGGAAAATTGTCGTCATCTGAATCCAATGAGAGTCCAATAGCAGTTAAAGGACCTCTGAAGCATTGATAAAGTGATTACACAAGACAACTCAATACATAATCAGGCAGAGAGCACCACAAAGACAACACAACACGAAGTTAATATAGTTCATAGTTTTCAGAGTCTTTTTTTTTAATATTCCAAAGAATTAAACCATTTATGAAAATAACTAATTTTTTTAAGTACTTATCAAACTAACTGATTTTGTAAAATTTTAGATTGAAAATACAATTTCATGATAAAATCAAAACTTGGAGATGTGATTTCATATTGACATGACTTACATCTATAACACCATTGGGTCATATCAATAAACAATCACAAGATACAATAAAATCGCATTTTTAATTTAAGATTTCATCGTAAAATAGCATCTTAAACTTGCATTTTTTTTAAATTCAGTTAGTTAAATAGTTTGAAAAGCGGATTATCTTTAGATAAATAATTTTAGAATATTTAGAAGAAGAAAAAAAAAACTCTAGTAGGATGGGTTGGACTGATCCAAGCGCTCCACGGGTCGACTGTCCTTCGTCTTTCTAGCCACACCTGCAACAAGTCCAGTAGGAAGGTTTCGAAATGTGGTTTCTACTTGTGGACCCTCCGGCGACCAAGTCAGATGATATCAAATAATAGTCTAGAGAGAGAGAGAGAGTTTCTTGTTACCGAAGAACATTTCTTTGAGGCTTCCTTATATCTCTTGTTAATCATTTTCTTGTCCATTCATGCTGTCCCATTGGCCAAAAGCTTGCCATTTACTTGCCGTCGGCCATGATGGGTTTCCCATATCTTAGAACACAGAGGTTTTGTTGCATTTAATGATTTGATAGTCTTATTTAATTCTTCACTCGTGGCATCAATAACTCTCCAAATTCTTTGTCTGCCACGTGGCTAACACCCTATCTAACGCATGTCTAGTTGATACCTGGGCTTGATCATTGTGAGTTCTCTACTAGGCTTGGTGTTAGGCCTGTTCTCCTAGGCTTTAACCGAGTGACTATTTGGGTAACCCAAGACAACCCCGCTTAGGCCATGCCCATCAGTAGTCCCCCATTCCTGAGCACAACTTTAGTCCAGCGAAGGGAATAAAAAAGGTGATGGTAGTCCCCAAGTCATAAAAAGATAGGGCCGACCAACTAGGCTGGGGCACGAGGAGGCAAGGCTAACAATATGGCCGAGCAAAGGCGTCTGACTAGGAGAGTGGCCGACCGTCAAGATGGCTGAGCAAAGGCGTCTGACTAGGAGAGTGGCCAACCGTCAAGATGGCCGACCAAGGGCGTCTGATTGACAAGGCGGCCGATCGTCAGGACGACTGACCGAAGGTGTCTGACCTATGAGGTGGCCGACCGCCAAGACGACCAATCGAGGGTGTTTGACCAGTGAGGTGGCCGACCGTGGGAAGACAAAGGGTTAAATGTTCCAGTAAAGAGCAGGGCTCAAGAAACATGAATACACTTGACGACGTGACGAGAGGTAAACAGTGGAAAAACCATGTCCATCCATGTACAGCAATCTAGGCCACTGATGTCAATTTGAAATGATTTCGGAGGTGAAAAGTGGTGATAGCATGTAAATTTAAAAGGGCAGACGATATTGAATTGTGATGGCGCGTGAATGCGAAAAGGCTAATGCATTAACTCGTGTGCTTTTCGCTTTCCCTCCCCACTTTGGCAAATTTTCAAAATGGCGATTTTAAACTTTGATCCTTGGAATACAAGCAAACCATGGGCTTTTGCATTTGTGCGCTTCACGTATCTTGTCACGAAAAAGCAATGCATTCCAAATTTTAGCTCTTTCATTTTGTGGGATTCTCCTATCTTCCACATTTCTGACTTCTTGGCTCCCACGACCAAAGCAATCACCAGAAACATGAGATAGATGGCCCAATAGAAAACTCTCGTCCTGAGGACTGACGCAATGGGAGACAACGATGGGGTTTCCTTGGCTATGAAATATAGGGTAGAGAAGATGGTGGAGAAAGGAACAGAAAAGACCTCCTTGCCCGATACCATCAATGATGATCTCTGCTACGCAACCGATTAGTCAGGTGGCCTCTGATCACTGGCATATGAAGGCCGACAAGGCAACGTTGACGACTGAGGACCTAGAAAAAATTTGAAGCAAGTATCAGATCCTCTAGAATGTGGAGTTGATGGCTCCAACAGCGGGGGAAAGGGCGTTGGATTCCAAACCCATGGAGTTCACCATCTACGAAGAGGCATTGTTCAGAGGGTTGAGGTTGTCACTCCCTCAACTGGTTGTGGACATGTTGAATCGGTTGGAGGTGACACCAAGTGTAGACACCCCATTTTTGACCGTCCTCAAGACTTGGACGTCATCGTTTGAACACTCAATGATCATCTATGTTCGTGTTCATCTTCAGTTCCCAGAGGTCTCGGTCGCACGCCTTGCCTCAGGATCTCTTAACTTGCCTGTTTTGTGCTTGGTTTTGCACAAAGGACTTGTGTTTTGTACTTCTAGGGGTGGGAAGAGGCATGTTAGCCATCCCTGAAACCCACTGGCCATGGCATGATGCCACCGGCCTTGCCCTTTTGCTACCGACCAAATATTTGGTCGGTCGGCACTTTTGTTGGTGTATCGACTCTTTGTGTGGGTCGACCGACCCTTTGCACCCTTTTGGTCTAGCTTCTTAGGGAAGCTTGGACCTTTGTCTTAGCTTCCTCAAGAAGCTTGGACACCTGTCTCAGCTTCCTAAGGAAGCCTTGGCCGCTTTGCCTTAGCTTCTTTAGGAAGCCTTGACCCCTTTTGCTAGCTTCTCTTGGAAGCTTAACACTTTGCCTTGTCTATTTAAGGAGACCTTCCTCCTCCTTTGAAGGGGTTCAGCAAAACTAGACCTAATTACATATATCTCTGATGTATATCACCCTCTCTCTATATATCTCCCTCTCTCTCTTGATTTGTGTGTGTTTGAGGGCCTAAAAGTGTAGTTTGTTCTTAGTTTTGCTCTAGAACACATAGTATTACACCATACTTCGACTTTGGAGGTGTTGAGGGTTTGTTCTTCAAGGTTTGAGCTGATTTTGATCAGAAGAAGGTGGTTGCACTTACTGTTCTTGAAGTGTTCTTCAAGGGTAACACTATTGCTTTATTTTCTCCAAACTTGCACTAGTCTTTAACCTATCTTTCATATAGATTTAAGCTTTGTGTATAACTGAAACAATTCTTGTATTTTCATGCTTAAGATACTTCATTAAGGTCACTTTGGTGTTGGGTGTCGACCTCCCCCTCTTAGGCCTTGTTTGGCCCTTTTGTACCTTCTTTGTTGAGCTTTGAATCCTTTTGTGTATTGAACTTCCCACCACTGGAATCCAAAGGATTTTCAGTGGTGAAGAAGGGGTCTTGAAGTCTTGCATAGGGGAGGACACCCCTCTCCCCTTGTCTCTCTTTTTGTTTGCATTTTTGGCTCATAAGGGTAGCATGTATGCTTAATTGCTTTTGGCTTCATTTCAGAGGTTTTTGGGTGTTATTTGGTCATATTATATCTCTGTTTTTTTTTTGGTCAGATAATGGGCCCCTTGCATGCGTATAATATACTTGCTTTGTTTTATTCTCTTATTTTGCCTTGAAGTGCATCATGCATTTAGCCTACCCTGCTCTCATTTTTGCTAGACTTTGGTGAAACTTTTGTCTGTTCATCATTCTTGAAGGTCTGTTAGGTATTGATTTGTCCATACTTTCATGCTTAGTATAGTTCCCTTTGCATTCAGCATGTTGGCAATCGGTGTGTGAGTCGTTAGCATGCATTACCGTTGGCTATTCAGTGATTGGAATCGACTATATTTATTCATTATCAGTCCATGTTTGTTGCTTACATTGCTTATATTTGCTCTCCTTTCAATGCCTTGGAAGAGGTGTGGTCTAAGCTCCATGTTTGGGCTTTTGTGCATGCCTATGTGTTTGAGGTTTCGACTGCCAAATAGTGGGTGTTTGGGCTTGTTTTGGTGCATTGATAACTCTGTTTTTGGTTTGCATAGTCCATCAGTTTCTTGGGATAGTGTCGGGCCAATGCTCTCTTTTGTGGCCTTGAATGCCTTCATTTCGCACCCATCCTTAAGCATGTTTTGGCATCGATTCTTCCCATGCTTTTCAGAGTTTAAATGAAGTGTTTAACATCCATGAATACGCCTTCAAGTATGCCTAGAGTGTCCCCTTCCATGCTTAGATGATGAAGCCTTGTTGGTGTGCATGTTTTGCATGCATAATTGGTGCTCTTTTGCAACCATCTTTGGCCATTATTTTTGGGCATGGTTGAGGCCTCCCATTTCAGTTTAAGCACCAACTTGTACATAATTTGCATACTTGGGCATGTGTATATTGGCATTACATTAGTTGGCATGGCTTGCATTATTCATGTTTGCATTTTCGCATATTGCTTAGCTATATGGATCACATGACTTGTTTGCATACTTGGCATACTAATGTGACATCAGATTAGCTTTGCATGGTCTTGGTAGTATATGCATTGTATTAGCTAGCATGCTCATATTGCATTGATATAAAGTTGCATCATTTTGCATTATAATATGACAATATCATGCATTGCATTAGGTTTGGTTGGGGGTGTCAACCAAATCTGAGGAATGGGATGCGTTCGTACTTGTAAGTGATGTAACGCGTCTCACTCTCGGTCGCAATGCCCTTGATCTTAACATGATAGGGCATGGGCATTCCATTTCTTTTCTTATGCATTTACATTGAATGGAAAACTTGGCTCTTAGGCTATCATGATCC
>NW_021025062.1:1124568-1139367 GCF_004153795.1 Camellia sinensis | reverse complement strand
TGATTTCAGTCCGTGTAGTGTAGCCATACACTTGCATTTGTCGTCTTTTCAAAGCCTTGAAGAGTTGATGTTTTATGCCTCATGATTGGATCATTGTGCATGCCATCATATTTAGGTCTTTAAGATTTTATCTCAGTGGGTTTTCGGGCTTATTTTAACATAATGTAACTCTGTTTTTCATTGTTTAAGTCATGCCGTGCTTGGTTGTAATAGGTGTAGTGTAACACCCCTTTGTAGCCTTACATGCTTCATGTTTTGTGCTCACCTTTCTAACATGTTTTGGCCTCATTCTATGCATGTTCTAGCCTTGTCTCGGTCTACCTTGGGACTGTTTTAAGTCACCTTGGTCCTTTGGGGCTCACTTGTTATGGCCATAGTGTAAACCACTTTGCTAGCCTTAAGCCTTGAGCTTTATTGCATGCTATACTTGCGTTGTTTGGTTGATTTGGCATCATTCCTAATATCATTTCAGAGCTCATCTCATTGCCGCATTATCGTGTTTGTCACTTCTTGCACATGCTTGAGAGTTGTATCCTTACACCTAGGTGATAGGCCATTACATTCGCATGCTTATTGTGCATCTCATTCCATCATTTCTTGGCACTTTGGCCACTGTTTTGGTATGGCTGAGGCCTATCCATTTTCAGTATAAGTCCATGGATCATGCGGTTTGTGTATTGTTGTATGCTTATCGCATTGCATGTTGTTGCATACTTATTGTTGGTATCATTGTTGCAAGCCTATCACATTGTATGTTTGCATATCTAGGTTGCATAGTCATATTGCATACTTATTGTATATCACGTTGTTTAAATGTTAGGTTGCATTTCATTGCATTTTTCATGCTCATGTTACATTGCCATGCATTTCCATGTTGCATTGTACTTGGTTGCAAGCATTGCATTGTGTTTGGTTTGGGGTGTCAAACCAAACACGAGGAATGAGGAACGTTCATACTTAAAGTGACGAAACATGCCTCAATCCTCGGTCGTCGACACTCTTGATCAAGCATGATAGAGTTCTAGGCATTCATATGTTTTTGTTGCATTCATTCCACATTGATTTCCATACTTGGCTCCTTTGGCCATCATGCATTGAAATGCGCAATTGATGGCCCAAGGGTCGAGAACCATACTCCCTTGAGTTCATGACATGATAAGAAAGGTGGTTGTGTACACATTGCCTTGAAAATGCATTGCCATGCTCTGTTTGTCCTCTGCTGCAGCAAAACAGCATTCTGAATGAAGATATGGCCGGCCGGCCATCTTCAGTGCCGATCGACTAAACATTGTTAGCTGAGATCCTCACAAATGGTCGATGACCAATTCCACATGGCCGATGTTCCTATATTTTGGGCGGTGACATCCCACAGTACTCAGGGAGTGGTTCGAAAGCATTCTTGGGACTTGTGCAGTTTTCAAATGTGTAAAACAATGCAAACCGAGGCAACATGTGGCATGGCAATGGGTTTCCGAGCGAGGCGATCGAGCTTGCATCATTCAATCATTCCAGGGCGGAGCTGCGGCAGCCTCTTTAGTTTCATAGCTTAGCTAATTTGTTTAAATTAGTTAAGGGTTTTGTAATATTTAATTAGCTAGGGTAGTTGATTAATTATTTGGTTTGTATTATTTATTCGGACCGTCTGTTGCGAGGGAGAATTTTGTAATAAGTGTGCGTGAGTGTGTGAATGTCTTCCAACCCCACGTCTTTCTCCCTTTTACTTACCTGCTTTCAATGGTTAGTTTTAGGTCATGTTTCAATTAGCATTCTTATGCTCGCATGTTTGCATTATTCATCTGTATTGCATGCACCGGGCTCGGCACATCATACTAACTACATAGTATTTAAATTCCAAGTTGAATACGTGTATCGAGTTGTCACATTTCACATGCCATTCTTAGATTGGCCGAGCCTATTCTAGTTGCATTTTTGCATGTGTTGCATTAGTCATCTTAACATGAACTAGGATCATGCATTTGATTACTAACTAGCTATTGTTTTGGCTCGGAGTACTAGGTAAGCGTTTACGCTTTAGCATACCGCATGTGTGTAAGTGTTGCCATGATAGCATGCTTGCCATGTGGCTATTTGCTTATGTGATATAACTGCCTGAATGCCTGTGGGTGAAAGTTGGACTACCTGAATTGGAACAATTCATTGAATGCGAGTTTTAAGCCCACTCTGTAGGGTGGCAAAAATCATGTTTTCTAAGCCCACCCGAGGGTGGCAAATCCATGTCTTAACCTACTTGCGAGTAGCACCATCAAACCATTTTTAAATAAACAAACATGAAATGTTTTGTTCCAATTTAGGCGATTTGGTTTATACTTGTGTGTTGTGCGCATCACATAGTAATTTTAGGATAATAACCAGAATAAGAACGCATATGTTTTCAAAACAAAATATCATGTTTAGTGCAAGCTGATCTTTGATCGAGCGAGCGGGAGTGCTCATTGTATGACATTCCCCTCTCGTACCTAAGTTCCCGAGGCGAGGCAACTTTGGTGATGACGGACACGTGGCCTTAGGCAACGAGTCAGGGTTTCCTAAATTCCCCCAAAATAAAATATAGGTGGTGACTCTGTATCTGGCAAAGCAGTCCATGTTTGGCACTTCTTTCTTAAAATCAATTTTCCAAAACAATTTGCTGGATTTGGACTCTTTGGTGATTTATCAGTCTTGTATTACACTTTGGGAGATCAGATTAAGAACCGTGACATTTGAGTCCGAACTATAGTAAGCCCAAATGAACAAAATGGGATCCCCTCCCCCTGGGACGTTCGGGCGCGTCTACAATTTCTGGCGACTCCGTTGGGAAGTTTGTAGAGCTTGACTCGAACTCATGATATTTTGTTTTGATTACACTTATGTGTCTCTTTGCATTGCATTTGCATTGGTGCGCCTAGGACACCGTGTTTGCCGTATGCTATTCCTGAACGGTTTGCCAGAGGCTTGTGAAGACACCCCATTTTTGACCGTCCTCAAGACTTGGACATCACCGTTTGAACACTCGGTCATCATCCATGTTCGTGTTCATCTTGAGTTCTCGGCCTCATTCCATGCATGTTCTAGCCTTGTCTCGGTCTACCTTGGGACTGTTTTAAGTCACCTTGGTCCTTTGGGGCTCACTTGTTATGGCCATAGTGTAAACCACTTTGCTAGCCTTAAGCCTTGAGCTTTATTGCATGCTATACTTGCGTTGTTTGGTTGATTTGGCATCATTCCTAATATCATTTCAGAGCTCATCTCATTGCCGCATTATCGTGTTTGTCACTTCTTGCTCATGCTTGAGAGTTGTATCCTTACGCCTAGGTGATAGGCCATTACATTCGCATGCTTATTGTGCATCTCATTCCATCATTTCTTAGCACTTTGGCCACTGTTTTGGTATGGCTGAGGCCTATCCATTTTCAGTATAAGTCCATGGATCATGCGGTTTGTGTATTGTTGTATGCTTATCGCATTGCATGTTGTTGCATACTTATTGTTGGTATCATTGTTGCATGCCTATCACATTGTATGTTTGCATATCTAGGTTGCATAGTCGTATTGCATACTTATTGTATATCATGTTGTTTAAATGTTAGGTTGCATTGCATTGCATTTTTCATGCTCATGTTACATTGCCATGCATTTCCATGTTGCATTGTACTTGGTTGCAAGCATTGCATTGTGTTTGGTTTGGGGTGTCAAACCAAACACGAGGAATGAGAAACGTTCGTACTTAAAGTGACGAAACATGCCTCAATCCTCGGTTGTCGACACTCTTGATCAAGCATGATAGAGTTCTAGGCATTCATATGTTTTTGTTGCATTCATTCCACATTGATTTCCATACTTGGCTCCTTTGGCCATCATGCATTGAAATGCGCGATTGATGGTCCAAGGGTCGAGAACCATACTCCCTTGAGTTCATGACATGATAAGAAAGGTGGTTGTGTACACATTGCCTTGAAAATGCATTGCCATGCTCTGTTTGTCCTCTACTGCAGCAAAACAGCATTATGTAGGAAGATATGGCCGGCCGGCCATCTTCAGTGCCGATCGACTAAACATTGTTGGCTGAGATCCTCACAAATGGTCGATGACCAATTCCACATGGCCGATGTTCCTATATTTTGGCCGGTGACATCCCACAGTACTCAGGGAGTGGTTTGAAAGCATTCTTGGGACTTGTGTAGTTTTCAGATGTGTAAAACAGTGCAAACCGAGGCAACATGTGGCATGGCAACGGGTTTCCGAGCGAGGCAATCGAGCATGCATCATTCAATCATTCTGAGGCGGAGCTGCGGCAGCCTCTTTAGTTTCATAGCTTAGATAATTTGTTTAAATTAGTTAAGGGTTTTGTAATATTTAATTAGTTAGGGTAGTTGATTAATTATTCGGTTTGTATTATTTATTCGGACCCTCTGTTGCGAGGGAGAATTTTGTAATAAGTGTGCGTGAGTGTCTGAATGTCTTCCAACCCCACGTCTTTCTCTCTTTTACTTACCTGCTTTCAATGGTTAGTTTTAGGTCATGTTTCAATTAACATTCTTATGCTCGCATGTTTGCATCATTCATCTGTATTGCATGCACCAGGCTTGGCACATCATACTAACTGCATAGTATTTAAATTCCAACTTGAATATGTGTATTGAGTTGTCACATTTCACATGCCATTCTTAGATTGGCCGAGCCTATTCTAGTTGCATTTTTGCATGTGTTGCATTAGTCATCTTAACATGAACTAGGATCATGCATTTGATTACTAACTAGCTATTGTTTTGGCTCGGAGTACTAGGTAAGCATTTACACTTTAGCATACCGCATGTGTGTAAGTGTTGCCATGATAGCATGCTTGCCATGAGGCTACTTGCTTATGTGATATAACTGCCTGAATGCCTACGGGTGAAGGTTGGACTACCTGAATTGGAACAATTCATTGAATGCGAGTTTTAAGCCCACTCTGCAGGGTGGCAAATCCACGTCTTAACCTACTTGCGAGTAGCACCATCAAACCATTTTTAAATAAACAAACATGAAATGTTTTGTTCCAATTTAGGCGATCTGGTCTATACTTGTGTGTTATGCGCATCACATAGTAATTTTAGGATAATAACCAGAATAAGAACGCATATGTTTTCAAAGCAAAATATCATGTTTAGTACAGGCTGATCTTTGATCGAGTGAGCGGGGGTGCTCATTGTATGACATTCCCCTCTCGTACCTAAGTTCCCGAGGCGAGGCAACTTTGGTGATGACAGACACGTGGCCTTAGGCAACGAGTCAGGGTTTCCTAAATTCCCCCAAAATAAAATATTTAGGTGGTGACTCTGTATCTGGCAAAGCAGTCCATGTTTGGCACTTCTTTCTTAAAATGAATTTTCCAAAACGATTTGCTGGATTTGGACTCTTTGGTGATTTATCAGTCTTGTATTGCACTTTGCGAGATCAGATTAAGAACCGTGACATTTGAGTCCGAACTATAGTAAGCCCAAATGAACAAAATGGGATCCCCTCCCCCTAGGACGTTTGGGCGCGTCTACAGTTTCTGGCGACTCCGTTGGGGAGTTTGTAAAGCTTGACTCGAACTCATGATATTTTGTTTTGATTACACTTATGTGTCTCTTTGCATTGCATTTGCATTGGTGCGCCTAGGACACCGTGTTTGCCGTATGCTATTCCTGAATGGTTTGCCGGAGGCTTGTGAAGACACCCCATTTTTGACCGTCCTCAAGACTTGGACGTCACCGTTTGAACACTCGGTCATCATCCATGTTCGTGTTCATCTTGAGTTCTCGGAGGTCACGGCTACGTGCCTTGCCTCAAGACCTCTCGACTTGCCTGTTTTGTGTTGGGCTTTACACCAAACACTTGTGTTTTGCTTTTGAGGAGCAGGGAATTGCTTGTTGGCATCCCCACATCTCACCGGCCATGGCTTGAGGCCCCGGCCATTGTTTTGTTGCCATCGGCCAAATGTTTGGTCGGTCGGCACTCTGTTTGGTCGGTCGACCATTTATTTGGTCAATTTGGTATTTTTGGCTAGCCAACCACGGTTCATCTGCTTTTGGCAGATATTTTGTGCCAGCTATGCTAGCTGGCACCCACTTTGCACCCTATCCATACACATGTATGGAGGGATTTCACTCATGCTTAGCTTGTTTTGTAAGCTTTGCAAGAGCGATCCTCTATAAAGGGAGGCCTTCTCCTCCCTCCTCAAGGGTTACAAAAAAGAGTTCCAGAGTTCCGAATTAGGGTTAGGTCTTGTGTATCTATCTATCTCTATATCTCCCTCTCTTTTGCTCTTTGTGTGTGTATTAAGGTGTTTTGTTCATAGTTTTGCACACAAACACCTAGAGTTACACTTTCCTTTAGCTACTGAGGTATTAAGGAGTGATTTTCAGAGTTCTTGAGTTGATCTAAGCTTGGAGAAGGGGCTGGAGTGGTCCTTGTGAAGAAGGTCTTCAAGGGTAAGAACTTTACCCCTTTATTCCCCATTTTTGCAAAGGCTTTTAGTCATCCTTGCATCTGTTTTTAAGCTTAACTTATAACATATAAAATTTCTAATTTTAAGTGCTTAAAATAGTGGTTTAAGGTTGTTTTGGTGTTTGGGGTTGTTTGACCCCTCTTAGGCCTTATTTGGCCCCCATTTTGTGCTATTTTGGTGAGCTCTGGGACCACCTTGTTTGGGCCTCCTCACCACTGAAATCCATAGGGATTTCAGTGGTGGAGATGGTGCTTTGAGGTCCTAAGAAGGAGAGGGTCATCCCTCTCCTTGTTATCTTCAAAAGTTGTCATTTTAGCCTCATGTGTGAGCACCATTGTTGAGTTCATGTTGGCCATGTCTTAGCTAGTATTTGTGCTTATTTTGCCATGATATGACACTATTTTAAGTTGGTTTAGATACACAATGCTTACTTTGCATACTTGTCTTGTAATGCCATGAATTGCCTTAACATGCTTTGTGTTTTGAGCCTTGTTTCTAGCATGTTTTTGGCCTAGCTTTGTAAAGCTTTTATGCATGTCTTAGTATGATTAAGGTCTGTTTGGAGTTGTTTTGGCCATCCATGACATGCTTTGCATAGCCACCTTGTATTTTGGCTTGTTAGCCTTGGGTGTGTGAATGTTGAGCATGCATTACTTGGCTTGTTTCAGTGGTTTGGCACCACTTATAACATCATTTCAGTCCTTGTGGTATGCTTGTATGCTTGCATTTGATGCTCCTTTAATGCTTCAAGAGGTTGGTGTCTTATGCTCCATGTTTGGACCCTTTTGCATGCCTTTAGACTTAGGCCATTTAGATGCCATCTAGGTGTGCCTTTAACCTTGTTTTGATCTGCCTTGGGGTGGTTTTGAGTCCCCATGGCCCTTTGGGACTTGCTTCATATAGCTATGGTTTAAGCCCCTTGGCTTACCTTGAGTTTTGGACATAGTTGCATGCCTTGCTTGCATTGATAGGTTGATTTGGCATCATTCCTTATGTATTTTTAGAGCTTGCTATGCTTGCCATTAGTCCATATTTATCCTCTTTCAAGTGTGCTTAAAACTTTCTTCTTTATGCCTAAGAGTTGGGCCATGTGTGCATGCATGTTTGTATGTGTTTTGGCCTTCATTTCCTTAGCATTTGGCCACTGTTTTGGACCTAGTAGAGAGCTGTCCATCTTGGTGTAAGTCCCTCTTTTGCATGTTGTTGCACGCTCGCCTTGTGTGTTGTTGCATACTTGGCCTATCGCATGTGTTGCATGCTAGAATCACATTGCATTTAGCATGTTTTCTTCCCGTTGTCTTGGTTGCTTAACATGTTACGTGTCTTGCATGTTTGCATGTTCGCATTGCATATTGCATGCTTGTTGGCTTGCACATGTTGTTACATGCCTTGCATGTTTGTTTGTTTAGGTTATGTGCTTAGTACACATTACTTGCTTTCATGCTCATGATTGCATACTTAGCTCACATGTCTAGGTTGCATTGCATTGAGCATGCATGCCTTGTCTCTTGATCAAGTGATAGAGGTTGGGTCTTATGTGTTTATTTGGTTTGCATTTCATTTGACATCAAAATGCATAACTTGTCCTCTTTGGCCATCACGCATTGAAATGCGCGATTGGTGGCCCGAGGGTCGAGGACCATCCTCCTTTGAGTCATGAACATGATAAGGAGGGTGTTTGTGCAGACATTTGCTTGAAATGCATTGCCATGCCATGTTTGCCCTCTACTACTGTCGAAACAGGATTCTGCAGATAAATATGGCCGGTCGACTGCATAAAGTGCCGATCGACCAATGATGGATGGCCGAGAGCTGAATATTTGGTCGATGACCCTTCTACCATGGTCGGTGATGTTTCCCCTTGGTCGGTGATGCTCCACAGTGTTCAGAGAGTGTTCCTTGGGACTTGTGCAGTTTTCAGAAGAGCAGTGCAGGGTAAACAGAGGCAGCTTGTGCATAGTGATGGATTTTTGAGCAAACCCGAGCACGCATGCATTAGACCCTCTTCTCGATGCTGTTTTATTGCTTTCTTAGCTTAGTTAATTTGCTTAACTAGTTAAGTGGTCTGTAATAATTAATTAGCTTGTAGGTTAATTAATTTGTATTATTCTTTTGGTCCCTCCGAACGAGGGCGAATGTGTAATAAGTGTAGGTGTGTGTGTGCATGTCTTCCAATCCCCATTTCTTTCTCCCTTTTACTTACCTGCTTTTGGTGGTTAGTACTAGGGCATATTTAATTTAGCATACCTTATGCTATGCATGGATGCATTCATTCATTAGTATTGCATGCACCGAGCTCAGCGCATCATGCTAACTGCATAGTATTTCAAATCTAACTTGAATACATGTTACTTGTTGCATTTCACATGCCATCCTAGGATTAGCCAAGCCTATTCTAGGTTGCATTTTTCCTGTGATGCATTAGCCATTTAACATGGACTTGGATCATACGTTTGATTGCTAACATATTCTTTGTTTTGGCTCGGAGTACGCTGTAAGTACTTATGCTTTAGCATCTCGCATGAGTGTGAATGTTAGCATGACAGCATGCTTACCATGTGGCTATGTGCTTATGTGATATTACTGCCTGAATGCCTGCGGGTGAAGGTTGGATTGCTTGAGTTGGAATAACTCATTGAAATCCGTATTTTAGCCTACTTGCGAGTAGCAAATTTCAAACCATTTTTTGAACAAATGGATATACAATGCTTTGTTCCAAATTAGGTGATCTAGTCTATACTTTTGTGTTATGCGCATCAGATAGTATGATTAGCTAATTAATCGGAATAAGAACACAAAACGTTTTCAAAACTAGATATCATGGTTAGTAGAGGCCGATCTTCGAATTGGGCGAGCGGAGGTGCTCATAGCTGACCTTCCCCAATCGTACCCAAGTTCCCGAGCCGAGGCAAATTTGGTGATGACAGACACGTGGCCTTAGGCAAACGAGTCAGGGCTTCCAAATTCCCCCATAAAAAATATTTAGGTGGTGACTCTATATCTGGCAAAGCAATCCATGTTTGGCACTTCTTTCTACAAATCTATTTTCTCAAAACGATTTGTCAGATTTGGACTCTTTGGTGATTTATCAATCTCACATTGCACATTGTGAGATCAGATTAAGAACCGACAACAAAACGAGTCCGAACTGTGACATCGTGGGCCCGAGGGCGCGTCCACAGTTTTTGACGACTCTGCTGGGGAGTTAGAGAGCTTGACTCGAACTCGTGATATCTTGTTTTGATTTCACTTATGTGTTTCTTTGCATTGCATGTGCATTGGTGCGCCTAGGACATCGTGTTTGCTGTCTGCTATTCCTGAATGGTTTTCCGGAGGCTTGCTTTGTTAAGCGTGCCATAAGGTTGACCGGTTATGGGCTCTATCACGATGGGAACACAAATCTCGATTTTACCAGGGCACCCTTTTGTCTATTCGACCTAGTGCATATTCGGAATTCATAGTGACCATTCCAAACTAGGACAAGTGGCTACCCGATTATAGGTTGTTTGAAACCGCTGCGTGCGTAGTGAAACCCTAGCTCCTAACAAAATAGGACAGGGAAACCCTATCCCAATATAGGGGTGTTTTGGCTGTACTTTGCTTGCTATGTGCTTTTAGAGTGTATCTCTACAGGAACGCACATATCAGTTTGCAAGTCTATGGGCACCAGTATCGGTATTCTAATAATCAGTTATATCCACGGGTATCAGACTCAGCTTTAGGGCAGTGATTTTGGGGAACAGTGATCAATAGTAGAGTACAATTATTCAGCTACGCCTATGTCTGTTCTGTTTGGGCTGAAATGCTGCTTGTTTTCCCTTTCAGTTCAGAGATTTGGGTTCAGAGATTTGGTGTTCTCCTTCGCTGAGGCAAGGCAGACGTCTGATCCGTCAATCGCCGGTTGCATCATCTTCGTTCGGTTCAGCGGACTTATGATGACCCAAAGTTTAGAGGAAATTGTGGTTATGGCAGCCACGTTAGACCAAGGAATCATCTTGTAGGATGAGACCAATGTTGATGTACCGCATCTGCCCAGGTCGCCTGTCGCACACCCGATTTGGACACCCTAGTTGTTTCAAGCTCGTGAGCCGCCCACGTTTGAGTTGATGGGAATGATTGGTGACCTTCAGAGGTCTGTGGCTGATCTCACCTACGGAATGTCGGCTTCGCCACCAACCACACGTATGTTGGGAATTTTATACCACAGGAGCCCCCGCTACTAGGGCGAATTGTGATCGAGCTCAACCAGCCTGAGGTTGTCTCAAGCTATGGCAATGACATGTCAACAACAACCGGGTTCCGCTCTGATATAGCAACCCAAACCCTCGATCTTGCTGAGGCTAGAGGTAAGAATAAAGTAGGAACAGATGCTGATCCTGTTGAACAACTGTTGTGGGTAGTCGAGGCTTTGAAAACCGGGGGGTTCAATAAACAGCAAGTATCCTCAGTTATGACTAAAACTATGGATGATGCTTTCCCCACTCCAGCCGAGGGCAGTTCAAGCCTGGCGGAAAATCGAGATAGGCCCCGTCATGCCAGAACAGTTCCTTCCACACCCAACCCTACCCTTGGGAAAGATCAGAAAGCCAAGGCAGTGCCTGCCGACCCTTTCGCTAGTGCATCTAGCAAGAATCCTCAGACTTCGAAGTACCTGCCTCGAGGGCGCAGAGTCTTTCATGCCCTCTACATGCCTTTGTCTAGGACATTTCAAATTTTGGCTAAAAAGGGGCATCTTAAACCCCTCGAGCGTCGACCTCTCCCGAAGAATCTCCCTCTCATACATGATGCTGCCTTGTACTGCGTATACCACCAGCAAACCAGTCATAGCACCGACGGTTGCTTCCGCCTTCGCCACGAAGTGTAAGATTTGCTCGACAATGAGGTCATCCTCCCACCTACCTCAACTAAGTCTGTCACCACTGAGTTGTTGAACTTCGAGGATACTGCAAATATGTGATCAGGGGTTGGACCACCTGCGGGCGGCGCTTGGTGTATTTCAGATGTGGTGTTTGGCACGCACTGTTGGGAGCATTTGTGAATGCAGTTTTGTAATTTCTGGCTTGGGTGTCGAGTCAGTTCTTTGTTTTGTTTTGGGTCTGTCTCATTGTCTTGAGTCAGTCTTTTTGCTTAAGGGTCTATCTTGCTGTGTCGAGTCAATCCCATTGTACAGAAACCAGGTGATTCCAAGGTTGTTGCCTTGGATATCATTATTTTGTTTTGTAATTATCCTTTTGCTTGCTTTTAAGTCTGTCTCTGCTATGGAGCCAGTTGCAACCAGGAAACCTGAATGAAACAGCTGTAGCTATCATGTTTCCGTGCTTATTGCTACTTCGAGCTAGTTATGCCAGAAAATTTGAATGAAACGGTGGAGCATCTCACTTACTCTTCTGCACCTCGAATTCATTGCATTGACCTAAGTTTTTCAAAACTTTTTTAACACTGTGGTGATGAAAACAAAGAGGAAGGAATTCCTCGGGATTTGCAAAACTTTGATCAAATTGAGAGAAAGAGAGGCATGCTAAGCCCTTAATGATTGAAATCATGTTTGTTAATGTGAGCACTGAGAAAGACCCTGGCTTGATCCAGATTGGTTCCGCACTATCTTCAGCGCGAGCGATTTGTCATTTTCTTAAAAAAAAATTCAAAAAACAAAATGTTTTGTATAGTCCTGTGAAGACCTGTGTGGAATCGCTTTTGAGATTGTGCAGCTTAGGATCGCTCTCAGCCTCAAGACTTGAGCCCTTACTTTCAAACCTTGGACCTTAGTTCAGAATGTTCAACGGTCAACTACAACATGAGGCCTGCGTGGCCAAATTTAAAGCAGCCCTCGAACAAGAGGCCAAGAAAGTCAGATCAAGAAGATCAGACCTCATCAGAAGAAGCTTGCGAAGCTAGAACAGAAGCACCCCTCGAACTAGGGGCAAAAATGTCCGATGTGCTCGAAGAGCCGAAGATAGATCCTTCCGCAAATCAATACAACAGCCACTCTCCTGGATACGGATGGCTTCAAAATCTTAAAACCATTTGGCATGGACTTGTTACACTTTTACCCTTGAGAGGCTCACTGGGCCGAAAACCCGGAAGGGCGACCCAAGCAAAAGTTAGAGCTAAGAAAAGAACAAGAAAAAAGAGAAAAAGATAAAAAATGCAAAGATAAAAAAAATGAAAATGAAAAAAGAAGAAAAGAAAAGAAAACAAGAAAACAAGAAAAGAAAAGAAAAAAAGAAAAAGAGAAGAAATGAAAAGAATTGAAAAGAAAAGAAGAACAAAGCTCGCAAGGTTGAAAACCCGGAAGGGCGGCCTTGGCAAAAGTTAGAGCGTAGAAGGTGAGGGTTAATACATGAGTGAACCTCAATCGAAACTACGTAAGGCTTCATTCCCATGTTTGGGATACGTAGGCAACTTCATCCTGAAGTCCAGCCACAAACACTTCCAAATCAAGTGTGTCCATGTAATGGTTTTGATCATCCTTGCCTTCTCTGAATCCGATAGTTCGGTTGTGACACAACCGGAACTACGTAAGGCTTGATTCCCATGCTTGGGATACGTAGGAAACTTCATCCTGAAGTCCAACCCCACACACTTTCACAGTGACTGTGTCCATATATTGGTTTTGACCATCTTCGTCTTCTCTGTATCCGAGAGTTCGGTTGCGATCATCACTAATGAGAACTGACTACAATATGCTGTGGCGTTATCCAGACAAGGGGTAACTTTCCGTTGCCATGAGTCGCCATCCAAACCAGGGGCAACTTTCCGTTGCTGTGCTGTGCCCTTTGGAACAAGGGGCAATTTTCCATTGCCTCTGATCCAAGGTTGTGCATCTCGAGAGTAAGTTCCGTGCTTGTTGAGCAGTGACCGTTTGCAAAAATAGTTTTTGAGAATTTTTTACTGAGGTTGACTATTTTCGCGAAAATTATTCCATCTTTTCCAAAACTAGACCATTTTCTTGGACCCAAAAAAGGAAAATTTTCAATGCTCATAGTCTGACTTGCATGATTTTCAAATCAAAAATCGAACAAGTATGTTAATCTAACTCTCATTTTTGGTCAAAATTGTTTTAGTAGAAAACAAAAAAAAAAAATGGTCAAAATGATTAACTAAGGGGCACAGTTGAGTCAGACATCATGTCTTTCCCCCATTGCCAGCATACTTGCCAGAAAGAGCACAACTGGAGCTATCTATAAAGGGCTGAAAGCTCTCTCACCCTCCGAGCAATGAGGTATCGAGCCAAGTGCGAAGCACAAACCGGAATGGATCAAGATACTCCACTCCCTTATCAGGAACATCGACTAAACGTCACCGGAAGAAATAGCTGCAAGCTAATAGTGTTGGGCATAAACCCACAACCTCTTGTTTATTCACCGACCATACTTGGGAAGGGATGAAAAATGAGAGAGTGAAGAATAGAGAGGTGTAAGTCGAGAGAAAAGTGAGCAAAAAGGGGTTTTGAGAGAAAAACTGAGCCTGAGGGCCGAGTGATGTGAGAATCACAAATGAGAAGAGGGTAAGAAACAATATCCGGAGAAACTGGCTCCTCGCAAACTAAGAGGTCTCTTGTCTTTTATAACACGTCTGTTTGTCATGTCTTTTGTTTTGACTATCTCGATTCTTGTCTTGAGTCGTCTCGAGTGTTACTCGATTTGTTTAGGTTGAGTGCCTTTTTGTTTTCTCTGTTGAGTCCTTTTCGCTGTGTTCAGTCGTAGGCTCAATACCCAGTTGAAAACCCTTTCCTCAAATCGTTTTGTGCTCAGAGTGCTCTGTCATTCCCCACATTTGTGCAAAACATAATTTGGTTCATTCATAAAACTACAGGGTCCACCCCCGATAAGTGTGAATAGAAAAACCTGGACCTATCTGAAGCTTTGGGTTCCGGATTGCGAAGCAAGAAATTTTGGAGCATCTGAGTGTGTTTCAACTTCTACAGAGTTCAGAATGAACCGTGTATTCAGAATGAGCAATATGCTGCTCTGGGCTATGAGTTCAGAATGAGCAGTTTTCAGAATGGGCTGTGTGTTCAGAATAAGCAGTGCGTTGTATGAACTGTGTGTCTAGGCTGTATGCAGAGTAAACCAAGCACTGTGTTATGGGCTGTGTGTTCAGAATGAGCAGTAGGTTGTATGAGTTTTTTTGTCAATAGCTGGTTCACTACTTGGTTATTACAATACAAGTGTTTGATTTTCAGACAAAAGATCAATCTCATTTACATTGTTGTGTAATATGATGCGATGCGATGTATGAAATACACAAATGCAACACTTTTTCAAACAAAAAGCTTGTTTCATTTCATCATCTTTTCAAGTACAAAGTTTCAAAGAAAATAAAACCTG
>NW_021025062.1:1029659-1113948 GCF_004153795.1 Camellia sinensis | reverse complement strand
ACCTGCATTTCTTGCGCTGTTTCGATCTGATTGCGTCGCATGCTTTGATCTAACTGTATTTCGTACATTGCTGATCTACACCTGATTGTACTTTACACATCACTACCCTATATGTACTGTACACACCCGCATCTCATGCGTCACTACTCTGCATCTTTGACATATCACTGCTCTAGATATAACCATATTTTCAACACATCATTGATCTGATCTGAATTGTATTTTCAATACACTGTCGACCTGATTTGACCTGCATTTTCAATATACTGCTGATTCGATTTGAACTGCTTTTTCAATACACTGCTGATTTGATTTGACCTGCATTTTCAATGCACTGCTGATTTGAGAGATGCATAAACACATGTAAGTAAAGCATACGTGGAAACGCATGCAATGTGTAAAGCAAGCAAAGGTATGAACACATGTCAGTAGAGCGCATGCCGAAACGTGCAGAATGTGTAACCACTTGAAAATACATATACACATGCAAGTAAAACATGCAGTAACGCAGGCAATGTGTATAGCAGGAATGAACACATATCAGTAAAGCAAGCATGATTAACGCAAGCAATGTGTAACCTCCTGTAAAATGCATAAACACATGTAAGTAAAGCACACGCCTAAAAACCCTAACCAAAGCACCAAGAACCTTTGATTCTTGCTCCATTGGGTATGATTATCGTCATCATCTTTCTCAAGCTTAAAGATTTAGAGCTAGGGCTTTCTTGGTGTAGGAGAAAGTGAAGAGTTTCCATCTTGGGGCTAGGGTTTCATCTTAAATTCTTCATCAAGCTTGAGGTAGGGACATTCTTGAGTTATATATACAAGTTTTTCTATATTGTTGATGATTTAAAGGGTTTTTATGAAGTTTTGTGTTGATTTTACATTTTGATGAAAAGAGTAGAGAGTTTTAAATGTGGTTTTCCAAAACCCAATCCTTTTTACTCCTTGAGGATTATTCATCCATAAACCTAAGAAAATGTGATTTTACATGGGTTCTACTAAAGAAATGTGGAGTGTTTTGCCTTGATGAAAAACCCTAGAAATTGGGGATTTTAAAAAAAAATATGAGAAGAACCATGAAATTCATTCTTTCCTTCTTGTGTATAAGTGAATCAATGAGTGTGGGTTTCACTAAGTGATATAAAGAAATCGTACTTTTCTTGATGATAGAAAATGGAGGACTCCTTAAGGACTATTGTTAAATGTATGGATGCAATTAGTTGTAAGATGATGATTGTTGTGCACCTTGGAAATGTGAAAATTACAAACATTGGAATTAATGTTGGAAAACCTACATTAAGTCTTGATGGAACTATATTGCTAAGAATTGTAGAAAGTGTAATTGTGGCTAAGTGTAGATAACATATGGTTATCTTGGGAAGAGTATCGAAAAGAGGTAATGGACCAAATGATTGTTGACATTATTGTAGAGGCCTTGAAATTTGAGAAATGTTTTGAGATGTGAGAATTCATTGCATGGCATACTTACTTTGGTTAGTATTATTTTTGCATTCTAAAATTTCTATTGAAGATAATGGTTTTGAGAAAGAATATTTTTTTTGTAATGAGAATTATGGTGATGTGAAAGGGCTAAATACGTGGTAAGTTCGGATAGGGGGTGTAGTTGAATTTGATAAGTTGGCCTGAGTGTCCTTGATGAAAGGCCAGAAAATCGGGTGTCGAGCTTTCCGGTTAATACTGGTAAAAATGACAGTTTGATAGAACTTGTAGAGTCTACTTGCAAACACTAGCCCAGGGATTACCAGTGTCGTATTTATCACCCCTATTGATGTAAATATTGGAAGTTTGAAATTTACAGGATTACAAGATATTGTGGAGAACATGGTGATTTTGAAATAATGCATGTGTATGACATTACATTTACGTATTAAATGTTGAAGGAGATTGCATAACCGTATATACTATGTGAGAATTCTCTACTGCGCTTTATGCTCACCCCTATGGGTTTTGGTGCAGGTAAGGAGGTGGTGCTCCTGCCGAATTGAGGACATGGAAATATTTTGAGAAGAGTAGTGTGCTCTTTATTTTGTTGTGATTATCTGTAAAGCCAAGGGCTATTCTTTTGTATGGGTCCGAGAGACCACTTTTGTGTAACCAGGCTTAAGCCTCGAAAGTTGTAGCCCGTAAGGGCATTTTATTTATTTTGGAACTAGATGCTTCACATGCTATAGATTCATGTGATTCTTTTATCGTTTGAATGTATAATCGCATGTGAACTTTTGTATAAACTATCTCATTGATTATGTAAAGATGGAAGGTTAATTGCTATGGTCGAGTAAATGTTAATTGATGTGGGTAGATCACGTTGGAATATTTTCGGGGTGTTACAACTTGGTATCAGAGCTACCGGGTTTGAATACTTGGGGCTCGCGGGAAGTGGTTGTTGTACCACAATGGGTTCATTTCGCATGATTAAGAAATGTCTTGTTTATTTATGACTACGTGATAGCATGCTTATATGACTATGTGGATATGGGATTAGACTTTTGGGATGTTATTTTCGTCTATTAGTTTCCTTCAAGACTTTTTAGAAGGGTACTTGATCAGTACTCATTCTACAAAGAATTCTTGGTTTCTCATGGGACAAATTTCATCACTAAAGGATAATTCGTATGTGTTTATGTGGCTAAAGTGCTTATGTGGAGTGAATTAAATTGTTTGTGTAGTAGGATGCATGTAGTTGCTTAGCCTAATTTGTGAAGTGAGTGGCGAGCACATTTGGAATTATGTGCTAAATTATCTATCTTGTCTCTCAATTAGGATGTCAGGAAGAGTTCGGACTCGAGGTGGTAGGGGTGGAAGGCGAGATCGAGGTCGCTAGGGTGTATTAGAGGTGCCGGTCCAAGAGGTCTCGGTGCAAGAAGAGGGTTTAGGCCAAGCTGACATGGCCGAACAAGTGGGGCAAGCGGAGGTGCTGGGGCAAGACGGCCAAGCCGCAATGGGAGCTCTAGCCTGGGAGATGGCGGGGGCATTGAGAGAGTCCATGAACATTTTGAGGGCGGAGACCCATACAAGGGAGAATGTTGCAGAAATTAGAGCTAGCTTCCTCACGAGGGATTTTTAAGGGCCAAGCCGGCTAAATTCCATGTGTAGACACCCCATTTTTGACCGACCTTCAAACTCAGACGTCATCGTTTGAGCGCTCGATGATTGTGCATGTTTGTGCTCGTTTCGAGTTTCCGAAGTTTTCAGCTGAGTGTCTTGCCTCTGAGCCTTTGAACTCTTTGTGTTTTGGCTTGGTTAGTGGACCATGCCTTGTTGGCCTTGCCTGGAGGGAGAGAGAGGTCCGTAGACCACTTTTCTCTTTTTTCTGCTAGTTTTTTATTTTTGGAGCCTTCGGCCGAGCGCCTTGTTTTGCTTCCCTTTTGGTTTGGTTTGGTTTTTGAACCAAACCTTGTTTTCCCGTCCCTAGAGGGAGAGAGAGGTTTGTAGACCACCTTTTTGTGGTCGTAGACCACTTTTCCCTTTTGTCGGCTAGTTTCTGGTTCTCGGAGCCTTTGGCCGCACGCCTTGTCTTGGGACCGCTTAACGTTCTCCTTCTGGCCTGGTTTTCAGACCATGCCTTGTTGCCTTAGACTAGAGGGACATAGTGGTCTTGTAGACCAGTTTTTGTAGTCGTAGACTACTTTTTCCTCATAGACCGCTTTCTGTGCCCGTAGACTAGTTTTCGGGGCTTCCGGCAGCGCGTCTTGTCCCGCGGACTTTTGTCTTGCATCATTTTTTGTTTTTTTTTGGCACAAACCTTGTTTTCCTTGCTTGGAGGGTGGAATAAGGCTGGGAGACCAGTTTCCCTCCCTGAAAACCGCTTTTCTTCCCCACCAACCAATTTTCTGGTCGGCCAACTGGTCTTGGTGGTCTTTGGACCATCAAAAGTGGTCGGCAGCCATGCCATCACCTTGCTTTTTGTGTGCAAACCACTTCTCCCCCCCTGCCGACCCCTTGGTCTTCTTGCAGACCACTTGTGGTGGTCGGCCGACCCGTGTAAGCAGTTGGCCAACCACTTCAAGTGGTTGGCAGCTTTCCTGCACCTTTCTGAAGATATTTTCTTGCCAGTTGTGACAACTGGTGAGCACATAAACCATCCTTCATACACGTGTATGGAGGGATGGCTTGGAGCTCTTAGCTTCTTCAACAAGCTTGGGGCTTGGTCTTCTATAAAAGGGAGGCCCTCTCTACCTTTTGCAGGTTCAGATTTTTGCTTAGAAGCTATACATACACTTCTATCTCTATATTTGCCCTTTCTCTTCATATTTGTGCTTAAAAGTGCCTATTCTTCACACTTTTGCACACAAACACATAGTGAAACACCATACTCTTGTTGTTGAGGCACCTTGAAGCTGGTTTTGGTGTTTTTGGATTGGTTTTAACTCAAACAAGTTGCTGGAGTTGCAACTTTGAAGTTGTTCTTCAAGGGCGAGTTTCTAACCCCTTAAACATTGGTTTCTGTTTAAGCTTTTGGCTCTATTTTCATGCTGATTCAGGCCTAACTTTCAACTGTAAAAAGTTCTGATTTCAAGTATTTGAAATGTTTGTTTAAGGCTTTGTTGGTGTTGGGGGTGGTCTACCCCCTCTTGTGCCTTGCTTGGCCTTGTTTTTGTGCTATCCTTTTAAACTATTGGGACCACCTCTTTTTGGTCTTCTCACCACTGAAACTTAGAGTAATTTCAGTGGTGGAAAGTGTGTTTTGAGGTCCCAAATAGGAGGGAGTCATCCCCTCTCCTTGTATCTTGGTTGCTTGCCTTATTGGTCTCATGTTTGAGCATGGTTTCCTAGCATGTGTTGTCTTGTTCTGAACTAGTTTTTGGGGTTATTTTGTCATGGAATATCTCTGTTTTAGCTTGGTTGAGTCACCCCTTCCATGCTTTATACACTTGTAGTGTAATTTTACATACCAGCCTTGTATGCCTCATGTTTGAGCTCATCTTTCTAGCATGTTTTGGTCCTATCTCAGCAAGCTCATGGCCATGTTTTACCATGCTTAAGCTCTGATTTATGTTGTTCTGGTCATGCATGCATCGCTTTGTTTAGCTATAGTGCATTCTAGCTCACTAGCATTGAGTTTCCAAGTCATTAGTATGCATTGCTTGGGCCATTGTAGACGTCCCCAAACGTCCCGAGAGGGAAATCCCGTCCCATTTTGTTTTGTTCATTTTTGGGCTCACCACAGTTCGAACTCAAATTGTCACGGTTCATAATCTGATCTCACAATGTGCAATGTGAGAATGATAAATCACCAAAGAGTCCAAATCCGACAAATCATTTTTTAAAACAGATTTTTTTAAAGAAGTGCTAAACATGGACTGCTTTGCCAGATACAGAGTCGCCACCTAAATATTTTATTTTGGAAAATTTAGGAAACCCTGACTCGTTGCCTAAGGCTACGTGTCCGTCATCACCAAAGTTGCCTCGGCTCGGGAACTTGGGTACGATTGGGGAAGGTAAGTTATGAGCACCCCCTCTGTTTGCAGGGTGTCTTCCAGCGCTTGTTGCTGGACCTTACCAAAACACTGCAGGGGAAGTCACCAGTGGCCTGCCGGCCATGAAAGGATCACTGCCAGCCAAAGGTGGTCCATTGCCGGCCAAGGGTGGCACACTGCCGGCCATCAGTGACAGGCTGCCGGCCACGGGTGTGCTGTGACACCAAACTGCAACGAAGCACAAAATAGAGAAAATGGACGGTTTTCCAAGGATATGTATGCACCGTGGCACTCCAAATCACCTCAAGACATCAAGAGAGATGCCTAGTCGGATCCACGACCATCAATCACGCATCTCGATACATGATGGTCAAAGATCTAACTCGTGCCAATCAATATGAAAATGAATGCACAAATAAAGCAAGTAAAGCTAAGAACTCTATCATGAATCATCAAGAGTTTCGGCGACCGAGAATTGAGACACATTCCATCACTTGAAGTATGAAACGCCCCTCGTTCCTCGTGCTCGGATTAACACTTAATCCAAGCAATGCAACACATAAGCATGGAAAACATGCAACATGACCTAAATGTACAAACCTGCAACTAAACCAAGCATGCAACAAGCATATAAGCATGATGTGAGGTGATGACCTTGGACAACATGACAAAATGCAACATGAACATGTGAGCATGCAAGGTATGCAAAGCTTAAACAAGTATATGACAACATACGAAATTAAACAAGCATGTGACAACATGGTAAGATGGGCTTACACCAAAGATGGATGGCCCTCAACTAGGTCCAAATCAGTAGCCAAAACGATGAATTAAGCCATACAACACACTGAAGCATGCGAATTGCGAAAGGTTCATCAAAGGGGTCTAAAAGGGCAACTCTCAAAAGTGCCTAAGAAGTGACAAATGTGCAAGCATAACAACACTATATGCACTGAAATGAGATGATAAATGATGCCAAATCATTTAAATAGCTCAAGGATAGCATGCGCGAATCACCGAAACACAAAGCTTGCAAGGCCAATTACACTACAGCTATACGAAGCATGAAGGATATGGCAAGGGCAACCCAAAATAGTCCTAGTATATATTGATATGAGACTAAAACATGCATGGAAGTAAGCCAAAGCAAGCTAGCATACAATGCTAAAACATAGGACATGAAAGGCTACAAAAGAGGCAATGCATTATACCTACGAGAACCAATCATGGCATGACTTGGACAACCAAAAACAGAGTTACATCATGGTATATTAGGACCCAAAGTGTACTGAAATGATGAGCCAAAGGCTTAGGCTAAGCGCTATGCGCAAAAATCCATTTTTGAAGCATAAAGCACAAGCTATACAAAGCATTCAAGGCATGTCAAATGCGAGTGAACAACAATATTTCATGGACTGAAATAATATGTGGAATGAGGGCAAGGCATGCAAACATCACATGTGTGGCATGATAGAGGCCTCAAAACCCAAAACTAGCCTAAGCATTTACACTATAGCTATACAAAGCATGAGTGATATGGCCATGGTAGCCCAAAACAGTCCTAAAATACTTCAAAATAAGCATAAAATCAAGTTTGAGCAAAGCCAAAATATGCTAGTATGATGAGTCAAAACATCATGCACAAAGGGCTAGTAAACATGATTTGTTCTACACCTATATGGAGCATGCAAAGGATGATTAAACCAACTGTGGATAGGGTCATAACATGCCAAATGATGACCAAATACATGCTGGAATGTAAACCAAACAAACTAAAATGACATGGCATGGCATGGAGGATATGAAGCCAGTTTAGGAGATTTACATTACAAGTATATCAGGCAAGCATGGAGTAACAAAACCAACCCAAAATAGGTTCATGGCATGGTAAAACATCACCAAAAACCCACTAAAATGGACTCAACACAAACTAAGCACACATGCTACTTTGATGAGCTATGGATAGAGTTACACTACACATACTATATGCATGAAAAATATGACCAAACTAGCCATGGAAAGGGCCAAGGAAGGTCCTAAAAGTCACAAAAATAGGCCTGAACCAAGCCTCAAAAATACCTAGAAGGATAGTCCTTTGGAAGGCCAAAAATGCAAGTAAAGAGGGACACAAAGAGAGGGGACTACCCCCTCTGATTTAGGACCTCAAAACCACACCTCTACCACCAAAATCCCACTGGATTTCAGTAGTAGGAAGGCCAAACCAAGGCGAGCTCGGAGGCCTCAAGATATGGCTTAAAACAAAGCCAAGCAAAGCATGCAAGGGGGATACACACCCCAAACAGCAAAATAACCTTAACCAAACTTAAAAAGAACTTAAAAACAAGACTTTTTCCAGTTATAAGGAAATCCTAAATAAATAGGCAAAGAGAGCTAAAGTAAGGTGCAAAAAAGTGCAAAAATAGGGAAAATGCTCACCCTTGAAGTCCCTTTTCGAAACCAGCAATTTCAGGGGGTGGAAGCTTGCTTTTAGACCTCAAGAAGACCTCCCAAGAAGCTTGGTTCAATGGTGGTGGTGTATATCTAGGTGTTGTAGTGTAAAAGTGCAAGGAAATCCAATTTCTAAGCACAAAATACAAACAATATAGAGAGAAAGGGAGTTTTGGGTCTCCAAAACTCAAAACCTCTGGCAAAGAGGGAGCCCTCTTGCTTATATAGAGGAATGTAAAGCCAAAGATTCTTCAAGAAGGTTTACAAGGGCTTCATCCCACCATACACGTGTATGTAGGGGAGCAAACAAAAACCAGCTGGCTCAAAAGATCTGGAGGAAAACCAGTTGAGACAGAGGGGGTGCTGGCCATCATCAATGGCCGGCAGTGGCTCACTGATGGCCGGCAGGGCTTCACCAGTGGCTGGCAGGAGCAAAGCAATGGCCGGCAGTTCCTTGCCATGGCCGGTAGTGCACCAAAAGGGTCACTCTGAAAGGACCTAGCCAAGGTCCAAAAATAGGGCAGAAAGGATACAAGGTCCAGGAAGCTCGAGCCGGTGACGTTCCACCACGATAGTCGAGTACACGCCGTGCAGTCGAACTAGTTGTTGGGTGTACCTGCAAGCACAACCAAGTCCCGAGGACGGTCAAAAATGGGGTGCCTACAGTTGCCCCTCTTTGACAGAACTCAACAGTCACAAAGTGACGGGAGTGAGTGTCAAAGCCCAGAGATGACCCATTTTTAACAAGGCCGAAGACTCAGACAATCAATCAATATAGGCATGCGGAAATGCGCCCGGAGGCTGGGGCATAATACAAATGATATGCAAGATGCAAGTGCATGACTAGTAATCATGCCAAGAATACTGTAATGAGGCAAATCATGCAACAGTTTTAAGCGGGTGAACAACAGTCCTACATATTCCAACAAGAAGGATGTAAGAAAAATTATGCAATTCTTACCAGGTTTCACGCGGAGTGCATACAATACCTGTGCAGCTCGTCGGGGCATGCCAGCTTCAAATGAACCGTACATACAATATTGTGCCTGAAAAAGAAATAAACTTAACAGGTACAATATCATTAGAAACATGCGTAGCAATGCTAGTGAAAAGTGCGTGACAACGCATGTGAAGTGTGCATAAACACATGTAAGTAGAGCACACGCAGAAACGCATGCAATGTGTGAAGCAGGAATTTGAACATATGCAAGCAAAGCATGCAGTAACGCAGGCAATGTGTATAGGAGTTTAAAGTATGAACACATGTCAGTAAAGCACACGCTGAAATGTGCACAATGTGTAACCTCCCGAAAATACATATACACATGTTAGTAGAGCACACGCAGAAACGCAGGCAATGTGTATAGTAGGAATGAACACATATCAGTAAAGCAAGCGTGATTAACGCAAGCAATGTGTAACCTCCTGTAAAACGCATAAACACATGTAAGTAAAGCACACGAGGAAACACATGCAATGTGTAAAGCAAGCAAAGGTATGTGCACATGTCTATAGAGCGTACGCCGAAACGTGCACAATGTGTAACCACCTGAAAATACATATACACATGTAAGTAAAGCACACGCAGAAACGCATGAATGTGTAAAGCAAGCAAAGCTATGAACACATGTCAGTAGAGCGCACGCCGAAACGTGCACAATGTGTATCCACCTAAAAATACATATACACATGTAAGTAAAGCATGCAGTAACGCATGCACTGCGTATAACAGGAATGAACACATATCTGTAAAGCAAACGTGATTAACGCAAGCAATGTGTAACCTCTTGTAAAATGCAGAAACACATGTAAGTAAAGCACATGCGGAAACGCATGCAATGTGTAAAGCAAGCAAAGGTATGAACACATGTCAGTAGCGCGCACGCCGAAACGTGCCCAATGTGTAACCACCAGAAAATACATATACACATGTAAGTAAAGCATGCAGTAACGCTGGCAATGCGTATAGCAAGAATGAACACATATCAGTAAAGCAAGCGTGATTAACGCAGGCAATGTGTAACCTCCTGTAAAATGGATAAACACATGTAAGTAAAGCACACGCGGAAACGCATGCAATGTGTAAAGCAAGCAAAGGTATGAACACATGACAGTAGAGCGCACGTCGAAACGTGCACAATGTGTAACCAGCTGAAAATACATATACGCATGTAAGTAAAGCATGCAGTGACGTAGGCAATGTGTATAGCAAGAATGAACACATATCAGTAAAGCAAGCGTGATTAACGCAAGCAATGTGTAACCTCCTGTAAAATGCATAAACACATGTAAGTAAAGCACACGCGGAAACGCATGCAATGTGTAAAGCAGGCAAAGGTATGAACACATGTCAGTAGAGCGCACGCCGAAACGTGCACAATGTGTAACCACCTGAAAATACATATACACATGTAAGTAAAGCATGCAGTAACGCAAGCAATGTATAAAGCAAGCAAAGGTATGAACACATGTCAGTAGAGCGCATGCTGAAACGTGCACAATGTGTAACCACTTGAAAATACATATACACATGTAAGTAAAGCATGCAGTAACGCAAGCAATGTATAAAGCAAGCAAAGGTATGAACACATGTCAGTAGAGCGCACGCCGAAACGTGCACAATGTGTAACCACCTGAAAATACATATACACATGTAAGTAAAGCATGCAGTAACGCAAGCAATGTATAAAGCAAGCAAAGGTATGAACACATGTCAGTAGAGCGCACGCCGAAACGTGCACAATGTGTAACCACCTGAAAATACATATACACATGTAAGTAAAGCATGCAGTAACGCAAGCAATGTATAGGAATGGACACATATCAGTAAAGCAAGTGTGATTAACGCAAGCAATGTGTAACCTCTTGTAAAATGCATAAACACATGTAAGTAAAGCACACGCAAAAACACATGCAATGTGTAAAGCAAGCAAAGGTATGAACACATGTCAGTAGAGCGCACGCCAAAACGTGCACAATGTGTAACCACCTGAAAATACATATACACATGTAAGTAAAGCATGCAGTAACGCAGGCAATGTATATAGCAGGAGTGAACACATATCAGTAAAGCAAGCGTGATTAACGCAAGCAATGTGTAACCTCCTGTAAAATGCATAAACACATGTAAGTAAAGCACACGCGGAAATGCATCCAATGTGTAAAGCAAGCAACGGTAACAACACATGATAAGGAAGTGCATAATGATGTGTGACAAGGACATGCATGACAATGCATGATAAAGAAAATGCATGACAATGCATAGTAGAGATAAGAAAATGCATGACAATGCATGTAAGGTGCGCATGACGAAGCGCGATACGGAAAATGCATGACAATGCATAATAGAGATAAGAAAATGCCTGACAATGCATATAAGGTGCGCATGACAATGCACGATAAGGAAAATGCATAACAATGCATAATAGAGATAAGAAAATGCATGACAATGCATATAAGAGATATGGAAGACAATGCATGTGAACTAGATGGATGTTTATCGTAACAGATGAATACTAGTTGACATCAACAAAAGAAAAAAGATGTTTAATAAAGACATCTTAAACGGAGACCTCCGGTTTACCTCTCGGAGGGTTTGGGATGCGTAAAAAGGATACACCTAGCGCGCATTGATGCATGTCTACCATCGTATGTTGAGGACATGATTCTCAAGTTCCCCCGAAGGCATTTCAAATTATGTTTTTAGCATTCCGCGAGATTGTTGGGACCCGGGAACATATTCCAAGATAAAATAGATCAGGAAAGTTGGAAAAGGTTTGGTGGTCACCAGGGACAACCGCCAGCCACCGCCGGCCATCTACATCCACTGCCGGCCATCGATGACATCCTACCGTCCACCGATGCACCCCTGCCGGCCATCAGTGGCAGATTGGGGCAAAAGGGGCTTTTCAAGCTGTGGGTCTTTAAATAGGCTCAAAACCAACCCATTTCCTTACAAACCCCCCATAGAAATCAACTTCCTTCCTTCCTAGGTGTGCCTTCTCTCTAGATTTGCGCATTTTACACGTTTCCCAACACCCTATTCAACCTTGCATCACTAAGGATTCTTGGTTTTTATTCGATTTGAACCGATCAGAAATTGCATCCGAGGCTTCTTTCATCATTTCCCGCATTCAAGGATCATTTCCCCCGATCTTCTCTTGAGGTTAGTTCACTTTCCCGGGTTTTTCAACTTTTCTTGAATTTTCTCTCTCTTAGGGTTTGAGTTTATTCTAAATTTCAACATTTTGCTCATTTTTCTCATTTTCGCATCATTCTTGTGCATCCATCTCAGATGGCTGACGATGTGCCTCATTGTGAGGGCTTCCCCGCACTTTCCCCAGTAGAGTTAGCGGTAGAGTTTGTAGCTGAGCCTAAGGTTGAGCCTCAGCCGTTACCATTGGACGTACGTCCCTTCGACCCCGCAGTGTACCATCCGGAGACTCACATCATTCTGGTGGCGGGAGGTATCCATACTTTTACCAATTTCGATGAGGATGTGCCAGACGACCTCTTATTGAGAGAGCCGATGTCTCATTTGTCGGCCATTGCCGTGGAGGTACCACCTTTGTTTTTCTGTAGTATTACTTTCGACCACCTGCATTTCTGGCGCTGTTTCGATCTGATTGCGTCGCATGCTTTGATCTAACTGTATTTCATACATTGCTGATCTGCACCTGATTGTACTTTACACATCACTACCCTGCATGTACTGTACACACCCGCATCTCATGCGTCACTACTCTGAATTCAAATGCATCTTTGACATATCACTGCTCTGGACATAACCATATTTTCAATACATCATTGATCTGATCTGAACTGTATTTTCAATACACTGCCGACCTGATTTGACCTGCATTTTCAATACACTGCTGATTTGATTTGAACTGCATTTTCAATACACTGCTGATTTGATTTGACCTGCATTTTCAATACACGGCTGATTTGATTTGAATTTCATTTTCAACAGGAGGGATCTCGCTCCTTTCGAGGCTATGACGCTACGACCGCTCAAGACTGGTACGATGTGCTCGCCACGGGGGTCTACCAGATTGTCAACGAGACCGGCTTCGGTATATTTTGCTGCAGCCTGACGCGGATCACAGCGAGTCGCCCTCTCCTGGGGGCTCTTGTGGAGAGGTGGTAGGACACCACCAATTCCTTCCACTTTTCCATAGCGGGGGAGATGACCATGACTCTTTTTGATTTTGCTATGATCACTGGTTTGGGCGTGGGAGGTGATCCTATTCCCCTAGATCCCGACATGCGGGAGTGGGTGGCTGCATGGGATGTATTGCTTCGAGCACGTCCACCCCTTGCACAAGCGGGTATGGTTAGATACTCTTGGTTCGAAGAGCACTACCGTGGGGAGGATCCCGAGACCGATGAAGGGGTAGAGCAGTATGCCAGGGGCTTCCTCCTATTCCTTTTTGGCACCACCTTGTTTTCGAATAGGTGAAATACCGTGGGCTTGTACTTCTTGAGCGCCCTGGTGGTGCTTCCGCAGGTCCGTTCGAACAACTGGGGCGCAGCCGGCCTCACCACTCTTTATGGATACATGAGCTCCACTTCTCGGATGCGTGGGAGATTGATTGGAGGTTACTGGCGAGCTTGGGAGGTGCACTACCTAATTTCCCCTTTTCATTACTTTGCTTAGCATTTGTGCGTTTTGCTTTGTTCAACATTTGTACCTTCCGTACTCACTATCACACTGTATGCTTTCTGCTTTGCATTTTCTGTACACCATACACTGCACACTGCACACCATACACTGCACACTGGATCTAATGTCCGCTTTTCTAGGCCTACCCCTGTTATGTACTGTACTGCATTCTGCATTCTGCTTTCTGCATTCTTGTTCATACGCTGTACTGATCACATATGTTTAACAGCTTTGGGTGTATGCGTACTTCCCAGCGCTTGCTCAAGATTCGGTGGAGGAGACTGCAGTGACAGTCCCGTTCTCTGATGTATATGACGGTCCGCTCCGTCGTAGGACTCGGGAGGGCTTCCTGTTCTTTCGGCAGTACTTTGACACGGTTGCGGCGGGCGAGGTAAGTCTGCAATAGGATTATTTCAATTAAACCAATGCACCTGCGTTAGTTATTTGACGACTGATCATCTTGCTGATTCTCTTTCTCAGAATACATGGCGACCATGGGAGGTGATTCTGTCAGGACTCCGGGATCGGTATCGCGTTGCCCAGATTATGTCTCAGTACCGTATCCTCTTTAAGGGGCCGATCTGTTGAGCCTGGTTTCTGAGTGAGCGCTTTGTGCATCAGACTCTAGGGTTGCCTGCCCCGTTTGTACCGATGGTGCCTCCACCATCGATGAGGGAGACACATATGTTATCTGCCGACCAGGTGATCCAGTTCATGGTAGGGCTGGGGATAGATTACTTCCATGCCGAGGGCGACTACGCGACCTTCATTCAGACACATCTGATGCCGCCTTTGACTGGTGTCCGAGGAGGAGAGGGAGTGTGGACTCCAGCTATGAGAGGCAGGGGTGGAGCGACCAGATCTCGTAGGAGGAGAGGTCCTGAGGAAAGGCAAGGGTCTAGATGGCCAGTGCTTCCTGCTACTATGACACTTCGAGGGCGAGCTGGAGAGATCTGTTAGGTTCCCCCTGCTCCTCCTCCAGCTGGTCACGAGCTTATCAGAGGTTACGGCCTGACTCCGGTATGTACTATACTGTCATCCCTTGTACAGTCATTTGATTTCACTTAATATTCTGCAGAGTGCTAATGATTTCAACCATTTTTTTGCAGGCCCCCATTAAGTATACTCGTCAGTCTCTGGCGATGACGGCTTCAGTGATAGGGATGCTGCAGACGAGCATGGGCTTACTCAGTATCTACAGCATTCCAGTAAGTTCGCTCAAACTACACTTCGTGCCATGAAGTCTTTTCTTCACACACCATCATTTGTACGGCTTACACACCACTCACGGCATACATTCACTGCAAATCATTCACTATTCACAGTACATCCTTTTCCTGCACCTGATACATTCTGATTACTAATGCATTTTGGTGGATTGTCCCTCCTTTAGATTCCTTTCTTGCCGCCCGGCCCATTGGGTGTTCCAGCAGGAGCAGGGGTGGGCCCTTCAGCACCTCCTTGAGCAGCAGAGGGAGCAGGACGAGGGACTAGTTCACGGAGGCCTGCCCCAGACGATGATGAGTCTGATGAGGAGGCGATGAGTTTCGCAATCAGAGTCAGATTCAAATGCTGATGGTGAAGATCCAGGACCTTCATCCAGGAAGAGGACCAGGACGGATTCTCGCGCTTGAGGCCACCGACACTGATCCAGACACTTTGCCACTTCAGATGTTGATCTTCTTTAGTTTTATTTTCCATTTTACTAGTAGTTTTGCACATTGTACTGCGTTAGGCAGATTTAGTTTAAAACCAATCTCTTTTGTGAAAAGAAACTATGACGGAATGAAAACAGCCTTTTTGTTGAAAAATTGTTTTGTTTGTACATGCATCACATCACATTACTTTACTTTACACAACAATGTAAATGAAATTGAAGTTTTTGTTTTGAAAACCAAACGCTCAAATTGCACTAATCAGATAGTGAATTGACTAATAACAAAACAACTCGATAAACAAAACAAAGCCTAGCAAGTTTACAACTCGATAAGCAAATTGCAACAACTCAATAAATGAAAGGAAGATAATTGCAACCTAACACAGAAAAATAAAATAATACGCCTTAAACAAGACACGACAAAGTTCAACAGGACAAAACAAGACCTTGAAAGACACAAGGGATAGGACTCCACTGTAACGGACAACTGGGTCTTCAGTGAGGGAGCCAATGAGCAAGAGGGAAGTACTGCCGGCCATCAATGGATCCCTACCGGCCATCAGTGTGCCATTGCCGACCACTGATGAGCCACTGCCGGCCATCGATGGCAGACTCTCCGAAATGACGACATCTGTCCTGCACTCACTTCCTTACCTTCTATATGAGTTCTAGCTTCGGGATTCTCTTCATTTCAGCTCAAATTTGCACCAAATGGAAGCACTCCTTGCCCAAAACCTCACAAATTGGATCGCTTCTCCAGATGGCTCGGAAAAGTTGAACTTCTAGGGCTTCGGCTTGAATGCAATGTTCATGCTGGGCCGTACTCCGCTGCCCCTTTCTTTCCTCCATGCTGTGACAAGGTTTTGGAATCCGGTAACATATGTCTTTACCTTTAGCGGGCAAGAGATGTGTCCTACCTTCGAGGATTTCCAAGCATTGATGGAATCCGAGCGTAACGAGGAAATCTTGCCTCAACTCCGATTTGTCCACGTCCAAGCCCTAGGAAAAATGTGCGGCCTCACTTTGCATGATGCTCGATCATTGATTCACGATGGGGAGCTGGACATCCCAAGCTTGGTTTGTCGGTTTTCTGATGCTGGCGGCCGCGGCGACCATTATCAACAGGGCCATCGACGACACGCGCTTTGCCTATGCTTGCTATCTCATTTCTTGTTTGCCCCAGGCTCCAGAGGATTCAGTGTCTGGTTGATCGAGATTGCCCAAGGCTTGAAGGAGGGCAAGAGCTGCGTTGCCATGACTCTGGCTGAGACATTGATGGGCTTAGACGCCTTCTATCGCCGAGAAACGACCAGATTTGCGGGGAGTCCACTACTACTGCAAGTAATGTTTCCCACCCAATCTTACATATGTATTGCTCACATCACTCGGTCCTCAGGCTCAGTTTTTCTCGCAAAGCCCTTTTCTTGCTTTTCTCTCATCGTACGTCTCTCTATTCTTTATTCTCTCATTTTTCAATCCCTCCCCAGGTGTGGTTGATGGACAAGTTACAGATTGTGGAGTCTTGCCCCGCATATTCAGCTCGCAGCTACTTTTTCCAACAACGCCTGATCGATGCCCTTGATGAGGGATGGTGGTACAACTGGATGTGCAGTTTGTTTACAAACCGCATTGCTTGGCGCTGCCCTTGGCTCGATCTGCTGGCGATGAGTTACAACATGACCCGTCAACCTAGGATTCAATTGATTGGCATGACACACTATATCTTCTACTTTCCTTTTCGGTTCCAGCGCCAGTTCGGCCATGATCAGATTTGCCTGCCAGAAGGGATAGAGTACCCAACTGCATTCCCAGTCCGAGGTGTGCAGTTTGCCCGGTATGCCACAGCATGGAGAACTAGAGAGCTCCTGGCCCCTGCTCCCATTTTCAGTTGCACTTTGTCTGATGAGTGCTTGGATTGGCTCGATGAAGAGGCACATGAAGGGCCCACTTTGGCATCAGAGGCTTCGACTAGCTCTGGGAGGGCGCGCAGGAACACCTGACTTAGACATGCCCGGATTTATTACTTTATTCATACTTTTAAGTTTTCTTTACGATTGTAATAAAAAATAACTTCAATTTGTATGCAAGAACAGGAGAACTCTGTATTGAAATCAATGAAATTGAAGGTTGTAGGTACTGAAAATTTTCCGCTTTGGTCTAAAAATGGTCTAAGTTGTAAAAAGATTAATTTTGAACAAAGTCAACTTTTATTAAAACTTTTCAAAACCATTTTCGATATGGATCAAAACTAGACACGCCTGAAATTTGTCACTGAGATGCACAACCCCGGATCCCAGCAACTGGAAAGTTGCCCCTAGTTTGAATAGTACCGCAGCACTGCGCAGCAATGGAAAGTTGCCCCTAGTCTGAAGAGCACTACACTGGAGATCATAACCGAACTCTTGAATGCTGAATAGACAAAGATGGCCGAGATGATCAAATGGACTATGTTGATCGGGGAAAAGTTTGTGGCTGAACTTCAGGATGAAGTTGCCTATGTATCCCAAAGATGGGAATCAAGCCTTACGTAGTTCAGGCTGGGGTTCACTCGAGTATTTTCACTCTCCTTTTACGCTCTAACTTTTGCCAAGGCCGCCCTTTGCGGGTTTTCAACCTTGCGAGCTCAGTTTTTATATTTTCCAATTTTCTGTGCTCTAACTTTTGCCTAGGTCGCCTTTTCGGGTTTTCGGCCTAACGGGCCTCTCAGGGGTAATATTTCTTCAACTTGTCCATAATGATTGGTTGTGAAAACTCTAGGCCATCTAGGTCCATCAAAACCACAGCTCCACCTAACCAGATGGACTTGATGATGTAGGGACCAGTCCAATTAGGTCTGAACTTGCCCCTCGGGTCGTGGATGGGAGCTCGGTTGTCCCTGAGCACCAAATCTCCTTCTTTTAGATTCCCGGACTTAACTTTCTTGTTAAAAGCCCTGGCAATTCTGCGCTGATAGCCTTGAACATGGTATAGTGCTTTCAGCCTGCGTTTGTCAAAAAGCATGAGTTCTTCAAATCTGCTTTGTTGCCAAGCTGCTTCGGCTATCTGACAGTCGGCCAGTACTCGTAATGACGGAACCTCAATCTCAATAGGTAGAGCGGCCTCCATCCCATAAACTAATGAATACGGAGTCGCCCCAGTAGAAGTTCTAATTGAACTCCGGTACCCCCACAGAGCAAATGGCAGCTTGTCTGGCCAATCCCAGTAGGTTTCCACCATCTTCTACAATATGTGTTTGATATTCTTGTTGGCGGCCTCAACCGCTCCATTGGTTTGCAGCCGGTATGTGGATGACTTATGAAAAGACACGTTGTATTTCTCTAACAAGTCAATCACTTCCTTCTTGAAGTGAGAACCATTATCTGAAATGACCTTGTTTGGGACCCCATAACGACAGATGATGTTGTTTCTGATGAATTTTGCAACATGTGACGCTTTCAACACCGCATCGAATTGGGCCTCAACCAACTTTGTGAAATAATCTATCGCGACCAGGATGAACTCATGCCCGTTAGACCCCTTCGGAGTGACAGCCCCGATCACATCGATTCCCCAAACTGAAAATGGCCACGGCGAAGTCATATTGTACAGCTTCAATGGCGGAATATTCATGCGGTTTGCATGGATCTGACACTTGTGGCATCGCCGAACAAAGCTGATACAATCCTCCTCCATGGTGGACCAGTAGTAACCCTATCTGAGGATCTTCCGTGACAGCATTACCCCGTTCATATGCGCACCGCATTCCCCTCCATGGATGGCCTCCATCAGGCGTTTTGATTCTTCAGCTTCAACGCACAACTTATGCATTCCCAGATGACCTCTCTTGTACAATTTTCCTCCACAGATGATGAACTGAACGGCCATTCTTCTTATTGCCCTTTTGTCCTTGGCATTTGCCCCTAGTGGATATGACTCTTTCTCCAAGAAATTCCAAATATCGTAATACCAGTGGTTCCCATCTTGAACCTCATCTATAGCAGCGATTGATTCATATGCTGGCGCAAACTTCTGATCAATAATGACTGGACGCATCCGTACTCCAAATGGGATGTCTATCATGGAAGATAGAGTTGCTAGTGAATCTGCGAACCTGTTGTTCTCCCTTAACAGATGAGCAAAGTTTAGCTTCTCAAACTGAGAAATTAACAAATCCAAGGTCTGGTGATACATTTTCATCTTTTCTTCGTTGACTTTCCAGTCTTCTTTTGCTTGAGACACAATGAGATTCGAGTCCCCGATGACGTCCAACCGTTTTGCCCCTAGTTCCAGAGCTGTTTCTAGACCGGCAATACATGCCTCATAGTCTGCTTCATTGTTCAAGACTTTGAACCGAAGTTTGAAGGCCAGAGGGATATGGGAATTGTCAGGTGCTATCAGCAACACTTCTATCCCATACTCGTGCTGGTTGGACGCTCCGTCAAAGTACATTGTCCAAAACTCATCGTCGATATGCAAAATGGCCTCATCTGGAAATAAGTACTCAACTGCTTCGCCCTCTTCCACCGGGTGATCAGCTAAGAATTCTGCTACTGCTCTTCCCTTGACTGACTTGCGCGTCACATATTTCAGATCGAATTCGGAAAGCAACAGCAACCAACGAGCTAGCCAACCCGTAAGTGCCAGTTTCTCGAAGAGATATTTGATGGGATCTAATCTCAAAACCAACATTACAGACTGAGCCAATAGGTAGTGCCGCAGCTTCCTGGTAGCCCATACCAAGGCTAAGCAAGCCTTCTCCAATGGCGTGTGACGAATCTCATACTCTAGCATCTTCTTGCTCAGATAGTAGATGGCTCTTTCCACTTTGTCCTCTGATTCCTGCGCGAGCATGCAGCCCATTGTGGTCTCAGTTACTGAAAGGTACAATATCAACAGTCTCCCCGACTCTGGCGGTGACAACATGGGTGGGTTCTATAAATATTCCTTGATCTGTTCAAAAGCAGCTTGGCATCGGCCGTCCCACTGGAATTTCTTTCCATTCTTCAAGAGACCAAAAAGTGGTTCACAAGTCTAGGTTAATTTTGAGATAAATCGTCTTATGAATTCCACTTTACCCAGAAAGCTTCGCAACTCCTTTTTAGTCCTTGGTGGTGGCATTTCTAGGATGGCCTCGATTTTGGAAGGGTCGACTTCGATACCTCTCTGTGTAATGAGGAACCCCAGTATTTTCCCTACTGTGACACCGAACGTACACTTTTGAGGATTCAACCGCAACCGGAATTCTCTGATCCTTCGAAAGAACTTTTGCAAGGCGGTGTAGTGGCCCTCCCTTTCTTTGGACTTGACAATCATGTCGTCCACATACACCTCAACCTCTTTGTGGATCATGTCGTGCAATATTGTGGTCGCAGCTCATTGATATGTAGCTCCAGCGTGCTTTAGCCCAAATGGCATCACTCTGTAGTAGTAGGTCCCCCACGGGGTGGTGCATGCAGTCTTTTCCCAGTCTTCAGGTGCCATCACTGTCTGGTTATAGCCTGAGAAGCCATCCACAAACGAAAGCAAAGCATGCCCCGCTGTGAAGTCCACCAACTCATTGATATGCGGCAAGGGGAAGTCGTCTTTCGGACTAGCTTTATTCAAGTCCCTGAAATCCACGCATACCCGGATCCTGCCATCCTTCTTCGGCACTGGAACAATGTTGGCCAACAAAGTCGGGTATTTGGATACCAGCAGGAAGCCTGCATCAATTTGCTTGGTGACCTCTTCCTTGATCTTGAGAGCCCAGTCCGGGCAAATTCTTTTGAGTTTTTGTTTAACGGGTCGGGCCTCGGGGTCAAGAGGGATCCGGTGCTGTACGATCTCAGGATCGATTCCAGGCATGTCGTCATAGAACCACGTGAAAACGTCTTTGAAATCTTTTAATAAAGCGACTAAGCGCTCGCGTTCCTCTGAAGACAACGTGGACCCGATCTAGACCAGCCGCGAGTCCTCCTCAGTACCGACATTCACTGTAGTCATTTCATCCATTCAGGGTTTAACAAATCTTTCCTGCTCTTGTTCAATTAAGCGTTGCAAAATCGGAGAAATTTCTTCCTCGTCGTTTTTATCAAAATTTTGAAAGTCAGAAATCACAACCACATCATTCTCACTAAGCACATCCAAATCATCTGATTCTTCAGTTACAACAGACTCAAAAGTGAAAGAAAAAGACGACCTGGACAGGACTGTGGTATCCGGGTTATCATCCCCAGGAATACCGGACTCAGACTCAGCCGAGCTGGAACCTGATTCCGACTCAACAAACTCAGTGGAATCAGATTCCGGCTCACTACCTGACCCGGTGCTGCTTGACAAAAATCCCTCTTCATACTGCCAGATGAGAGAGGGTGCGATAGATGCATCCAAAATGTTTGTTGGTAGGCCCGCAGCCGTTCCATTCCCGATCACACATACCGAGAAGTCATCCCCCAAGCACTTCTGTTCGATCGGAGGATCTGAAAGTAGACACGCCAGCGCTACCCCCATTTCACTTTCGGCGTCCTCAGACTCCACTTTCTTGCTCTGCTCAACCTTAGCTAATGGGTTTGTCTGCTCTTCGGCAACGTCATCCCCGGGTAATTGCAGGTCAAAGAAGATCTCAAACCCTGGGCTGCGCTTCCTTTTCGCCTTCAACCACGGCTCTGGGATGCCACAAAATGGAAAGTCCTCCCCCTCCCGGACGAAGCGTCCGTTTAGGGTACCCTAAATGGGCCGATGCATTAAGTCAAAAGGCTTCCCCGCCTTCCTTACTCTGGCTCTCCCAGCCATTTCCTTACCTTTCCTTATCCAATCCTCTTTGGTGGGCAGATAACCCAAGCCAAAGGTATGTGGGTTATGTGACACCTCGGCCAATGCTGCGACCCCCTTCTGGCCGCTCTTTCCCAATCCCATCCCGGGGATATGTTGAAGCTTGTTGATGAGGTATACTGATTGAGCGCTGACATACACCCCCTCATTAACAGGCAAGACGTTCTACACGACCCAAGCCTCAGATAGGGTAAAACCGAATAAAAACGCATCCTCCATACCGTGCTCAATTTTCAAAACTGGCGTAGATACTTCCAGCGGTGGATGGATCGATGAATTCCCAAAAACAATGGCTACTCCCTTTCCATGGGGGTATTTCACCATTTGATGCAAGGTAGAAGAAACTGCCTTCACTTGATGCAGCCACGGCCGGCCCAAAAGCATATTGGAAGTGATGGGAACCTCTAAGATGTAGAAGTCTACCTCATGCTGTCCCGGCCCAACCTTGGTCTGAATTTTCACTATCTCCATGACTTCTCTGCTTGTGTTGTCGTATGCCCGAATCACCTGGGCTATTGGCACAAAGTCCGCGGTCTTCAAACCGATTGCATAGGCAGCCCTTACTGGACACACATTGATGGCGGACCCTGTGTCGACAAGTACCACAGGTATCCATTTGTTTCTACACTCCACAGAGATGTAGAGTGGCTTGTTGTGATTCGCACCCTCAGGTGGCAATTCCTTATTGAAGAAAGTTAACATTCGGGAAGCTCCTCCCGAAAAAACTAAGCCCACCTACTGTTCGGGCGTGGTGTCTATTGAGAGCTTGGCTTTGTCCATGGCCGGTAAGACAGCTTGTCGATACACTCGCGATGCCATAAGCAGTCCCCAGATGGAGATGTCTACCTGTATCTTTTTCAACTGCTTCAGTGCGGCCTCTTTTTCAAGTTGCTTTTCTTTCTACTTCTCTGCGTCCTTATCTTTCCCAGATGCCTCTGGCTGGTCTAGGCACGAGGGCTTGAAATACCGCCCACTCCTGGTCATATGATCGATTTCGCCGATATACCAGGTATCATCTGGCTGATTTCTCCCCCAATCCTCATCCGTGTGGGCAAGACATAAATCGTTGTCCTCCTACTACATTCCGTCGGCAGCCAACAGACACCTGTCTGGCTCCGGTACAATTGCACCCGTGGTACTCTCCGTCCACATGCTCGCAGTATTCTCTATCCTCGTGTACACATCACTTTCAGTCCCCTCAAGGCCCTTAGCTTTCCTAATTCTCTCAGAATCCTCAAACCTTTCTTGTTCCAACTGCGTCAGTACAGCTGGCTGTTCAATAATTCCCACGTTCACAATGCCCAAGTCTTGAGCGAAATTCTTAGCACCGGTGCTCTCCGGCGATTCATTCTGATTTCCGGCCCTTCTGGCCACCAATGATATTCTTGCCCCTGGCGGGCCCTGTTCTAACTAAGCTTCGTCAACAACATCTGGCAGGTCATTAAGCCACCCGGTGACCTCTACTGACTCCTCAAAATCTGACCAGTTAACTACTATGCCCTCTAGCTCTTATTCATTGAAAAATTGGAGGTTAGCAAAGTCCTCTTCCACAGCTGCCAGGTCATCTGTCCTCTGACCAGATTCATCCCCTTGTATCATGCAAAGTTCTGCCCCCGCCGGCAATTCAAAGTTCGGCCCAACTTGGCCCACTGATCGGATGTAATTACTCGGACTATATAAAAAACTCTCAGATTCCTCAGATCCTGGCTCGACAATCTCATTCTCCCCTAGAATCTCCCATGTTTTGTCTTCGACAGCCATCACCAATGGTTCGGGTTGGGCTCTGAAGATGTCCAACATGCACAAGTCAGTGCAGTCAGGAAGGAGCACCTCCGGCTTGGGTAGGTGGGTTGGGGTAATATATATGCTGGGATCGTAAGACACGACCCCCGTCTGGATAAAGTTGATTCTTTTGGGAGGTGGAGCTTGGTTGTGCGGTGGGAGAGGGTTTGTTGTGATATTGGGTTTTTCTGGAGGCATAATCACCTACTTGTCAATGAGTTCCTAAATCTCGTGACGCAATCTATAATATTGGTCAGTGTCATGATCATGTTGTTGGTGATATGCGCAATATTTGGTTGGATTGTGGGAAGGGGGAAGTTTTTCTAGCAATGGCCTCGGCTCTAGGGGCTTCAAGTGTCCTTTCCTGATTAATACCCCTAGAGCCTTGGACAGGGGCATATACAGTGGGGTGAAGGTTCTTTGGCCTCTGGGTTGGAATCGTGTGGTTTGTGTGTTGCTTCCGGACGCGCCAGAGAAAGGCGTAGCTGCCATGGGTCTGGAAGAGGGGATGGGGGTGACCACGTTTACTTCTGAAGCTCTAGCATTTGTGGCATTGCTGGTGCCTGTGTTGTTGTTGCGGTTGAAGGTTCTTCAGGGTTGCTCCCTATCTTGGTCAATCAGACCTTGTTTCATGGCATCCTCTATTTGTACCCCCATCTCGTGTAAATCTGAAAAGGTAGGGAAGGGGAGCACAATCATTTTCTGCAACGGTTTTGGCTGGAGATTGCGCACAATCATCCGGATTTGTTCTTTATCTATGGGCCTTAGGGTCATCATTGAGGCCTTCGCCCTCTATCGAGCCACAAAATCTGAAAAGCTCTCCTTAGGCTCCTGCCTTGTTGTCTCAAGATCACAGGTTGTAATCTAGATTTGAGTGTTATAGGTGTACTGTGCAATGAAAGCCTCGATCATCTCGTCCCAGTTCCGCTTAACGTCATCTTCTAACTTTGCATACCAGATAGCGGCCACCCCTGACAAGGTCCGGCCGAATAGTGAACGCTTCTGTGGTCTGGTGAGGCCCATCGGTCGCAGTATATCTAACAACAACCGAAGATGGACCATGGGATCCCCAAATCCGTCAAAGCGGTCGATTTGTGGCATTTTGAACCTATCCAGCAGCGTCACAGCCACATCGGTATATTCGTCCTCGATGTCTGGTATGGACTTCACCCCCTGGGATTTCTTGAACAACTACTCGAGCTTGCTCAATTTCAATGCTATGTGGTCTACCTCGAACTCAAAGGGAGAGTCCGGTTGATTGACAGGCGTAGGTGCCTTGGATAACTGAGGTAGAATCGGGGGAGGAGCCGGCCCCGTCGGGATGTCCGTATCTGCCTGGACATTCGGTGCCTCCCCAGGTGCCGGAATTCCTGGTGGGGGAGGAACTTGGTGGGAAGCAGATGCCTCGGTTTGTTGTTGCAACCTGGCAATCAACTGTGCCTGCTGAGCCATGATCTCGGCCTGTTGTTTGGCAAACTCATCTCGGCGAGCAGCGTCCTGCTGTATGGCTCTCATGGTCTCTTGCATCTGACGCATCATTTCTTCAACTCCTGTCGGTACCGTCATACTGCCCTGATGTCTCTGAAATATCGGAAGATCTAACTCTGGAGTAACCTCCGAAAGCTCAACCTGACTTTTCAAAGTCAACTGATCTGGCAATCTCTACTCAGATACACTGCGTCTTCTCGGCCTCTGTCTGATAGCCGGGGGTAGAGAGTGGAACACTGGTTGTCCGTCGACCAGATCCTCAGATCGATTGAGTCGGCGACCTCTTGTCCAGAGTGCTTGGAGAATATCTGCTTGGTCTGAAGCAATTGTGCTAAACTACCTAGCAAAAAGATAAATAAAGTAATAATAAGGGAATAAATGAGCAGACAAACGGACAACATAACAACGTAAAAAAACACAACGCACAGTCGGGTATAATTAACACGCAATTGATACACCATTCTCAAAGACTGATCATTATTCCCAAATCACTGACTCCAAAGCTGAATCTGATACCCGCAGATAACTGACTTTGAAAATACCGAACTAGTGCCCGCAGGCCTGATACCCAAAATACTGAACTGGTGCCCGCAGGCCTGATGCCCAAACTCGTAAGCTGATACATGCATTCGTATAGAGACGCACTCTAAAAGCACATAACAAACAAGTGAGAGCCGAAACACCCTTATGTTGGGGTAAGGTTTCCCTGTCCGTTTTTGTCAGGAGCTAGGGTTTCACTACGCACACAGTGGTTTCAAACAACCTATAAACGGGTAAGTAGCCTAACCTAGTTTGGAATGGTCACTATGGATTCCGAATATGCACTAGGTCGAATGGTCAAAAAGGGTGCCCCGGTAAAACCGGGGTTTGTGTTCCCGTCGTGGCAGAGCCCGCAACCGGTCAGCCTTATGGCACGCTTCGCAAAGCGAGCCTCTGGCAAACCGTTCAGGAATAGCATACGGCAAACACGGTGTCCTAGGCACACCAATGCACATGCAACGTAAACAAACACGTGTAATCAAAACCAAATATCATGAGTTCGAGTCAAGTTCTCTAACTCCCCAGCAGAGTCACCAGAAACTGTAGACGTCCCCGAACGTACCGGGAGGGAAATCTCGTCCCGTTTTGTTTTGTTCGTTTTTGGGCTCACCACAGTTCGGACTCAAATTGTCACGGTTCATAATCTGATCTCACAATGTGCAATGTGAGATTGAGAAATCACCAAAGAGTCCAAATCCGACAAATCGTTTTTGAAAATAGATTTTTTGAAAGAAGTGCCAAACATGGATTGCTTTGCCAGATACAGAGTCACCACCTAAATATTTTATTTTGGAAAATTTAGAAAACCCTGACTCGTTGCCCAAGGCCACGCGTCGGTCATCAACAAAGTTGCCTCGGCTTGGGAACTTGGGTACGATTGGGGAAGGTCAGATATGAGCATCCCCTCTCGCCCGATCCGAAGATCGGCCTCTACTAACCATGATATCTCGTTTTTGAAAACACACGTGTTCTTATTCCGATTAATTAGCTAGAATTACTATGTGATGCGCATAGCAAAACAAGTATAGACTAGATCGCCTAATTTGGAACAAAACATTGCATGTCCGTTTGTTTAGAAATGTTTGAAGTTTGCTACTCGCAAGTAGGCTAAAATGCAGATTTCAATGAATTATCCCAATTCAAGTAATCCAACCTTCACCCACAGGCATTCAGGCAGGTGTATCACATAAGCATATAGCCACATGGTAAGCATGCTGTCATGTTAACAATCACACTCATGCGAGATGCTAAAGCATAAATACTTACATCGTACTCCGTGCCAAAACAGAGAACTCGTTAGCAATCAGGCATGATCCAAGTCCATGTTAAGTGCCTAATGTATCGCATACAGAATGCAGTCTAGAATAGGCTCGGCTAATCGTAGGACGGCATGTGAAATACAACAGGTAACATGTATTCAAGTTAGATTTGAAATACTATGCAGTTAGTATGATGCGCCGAGTCCGGTGCATGCAATACAGATGAATGAATGCACGCAAGCATAGCATAAGGTATGCTAATTGAAATATGCCCTAAATCTAACCATTATAAGCGGTTAAATAAAAGGGAGAAAGAAATGGGGTTGGAAGTCGTCCACACACGCACCCACACTTATTACAAATTTGCCCTCAGTCGGAGGGACCGAATAAATAATACAAGCCACCTAATTAACTAACTCACAAGCCAATTAATTATTACAGAACCAAATTGAATAACTAGCTACAACTAATTATTACACAACTTAATTAATTAACAAATCAATTAACTAATTAATGAATTAATGAATGACAACAAGCAGGTGGGGAAAGCAGTAAACGGTGCTATTCCAGCTCTATTTGAAGAAGGGAGGCATGCATGCTCGCTTCGGTTCTTCCCCTCGAAACACCTTCTGGTTGCTCTTTAGAGGCTCTGTTTGCAGGGTGTCTTCCAGCAGTTGTTGCTGGACCTTACCAAAACACTGTAGGGGAAGTCACCAGTGGCTTGCCAGCCATGAAAGGATCACTGCCGGCCAAAGGTGGTCCATTGCCGGCCAAGGGTGGCACACTGCCTGCCATCAGTGACAGGCTGCCGGCCACTGGTGTGCTGTGACACCAAACTGCAACGAAGCACAAAATGGAGAAAATGGAGGGTTTCCCAAGGATATGTACGCACCGTGGCACTCCAAATCACCTCAAGACATCAAGGGAGAGGCCTAGTCGGATCCACGACCATCAATCATGCATCCCGATGCATGATGGTCAAAGATCTAACTTGTGCCAATCAATATGAAAATGAATGCACAAATAAAGCAAGTAAAGCCTAGAACTCTGTCATGAATCATCGAAAGCTTCAGCGACCGAGAATTGAGACACGTTCCATCACTTGAAGTATGAAATGTCCCTCGTTCCTCGTGCTCGGATTAACACTTAATCCAAGCAATGCAACACATAAGCATGGCAAACATGCAACTAAACCAAGCATGCAACGAGCATATAAGCATGATGTGAGGTGATGACCTTGGACAACATGACAAAATGCAACATGAACATGTGAGCATGCAAGGTATACAAAGCTTAAACAAGTATGTGACAACATACGAAATGAAACAAGCATGTGACAACATGGTAAGATGGGCTTACACCAAAGATGTACGGCTTTCAACTAGGTCCAAATCAGTAGCCAAAGTGATGAATTAAGCCATACAACACACTCAAGCATGCGAAATGCGAAAGGTTCATCAAAGGGGCCTAAAAGGGCAACTCTCAAAAGTGCCTAAGAAGTGATAAATGTGCGAGTGTAACAACACTATATGCACTAAAATGAGATGATAAATGATGCCAAATCATTTAAATAGCTCAAGGATAGCATGCGCGAATCACCGAAACACGAAGCTTGCAAGGCCAATTACACTACCGCTATACGAAGCATGAAGGATATGGCAAGGGCAACCCAAAATAGTCCTAGTACATACTGATATGAGACTAAAACATGCATGGAAGTAAGCCAAAGCAAGCTAGCATACAATGCTAAAACATAAGACATGAAAGGCTACAAAAGAGGCAATGCATTACACCTATGAGAACCAATCATGGCATGACTTGGACAACCAAAAACAGAGTTACATCATGGTATATTAGGACCTAAAATGTACTTAAATGATGAGCCAAAGGCTTAGGCTAAGCGGTATGCACAAAAATCCATTCTTGATGCATAAAGCACGAGCTATACAAAGCATTCAAGGCATGTCAAATGTGAGTGAACAACAATATTTCATGGACTGAAATAGTATGTGGAATGAGGGCAAGGCATGCAAACATCACATGTATGGCATGATAGAGGCCTCAAAACCCAAAGCTAGCCTAAGCATTTACACTATAGCTATACAAAGCATGAGTGATATGGCTATGGCAGCCCAAAATAGTCCTAGAATACTTCAAAATAAGCATAAAATCAAGTTTGAGCAAAGCCAAAATATGCTAGTATGATGAGTCAAACCATCATGCATAAAGGGCTAGTAAACATGATTTGTTCTACACCTATATGGAGCATGCAAAGGATGATTAAACCAACTATGGATAGGGTCATAACATGCCAAATGATGACCAAATACATGCTAGAATGTAAACCAAACAAGCCAAAATGACATGGCATGGCATGGAGCATATGAAGCTAGTTTAGGAGATTTACATTACAAGTATATCAGGCAAGCATGGAGTAACAAAACCAACCCAAAATAAGTTCATGGAATGGTAAAATATCACCAAAAACCCACTAAAATGGACTCAACACAAACTAAGCACACATGCAACTTTGATGAGCTATGGATAGAGTTACACTGCACATACTATATGCATGCAAAATATGACCAAACCAGCCATGGACAGGGCCAAGGAAGGTCCTAAAAGTTCCAAAAATAGGCCTGAACCAAACCTCAAAAATACATAGAAGGATGGTCCTTTGGAATGCCAAAAATGCAAGTAAAGAGGGACACAAAGAGAGGGGACTACCCCCTCTGATTTAGGACCTCAAAACCACACCTCTACCACCAGAATCCCACTGTATTTCAGTGGTAGGAAGGCCAAACCAAGGCTATCTTGGAGGCCTCAATATATGGCCTAAAACAAAGCCAAACAAAGCATGCAAGGGGGCTACACACCCTAAACAGAAAAATGACCTGAACCAAACTTAAAAAGAACTTAAAAAAAAGACTTTTTCCAGTTATAGGCAAAGCCTAAATCAATATGCAAAGAGGGCTAAAGCAAGGTGCAAAAAAGTACAAAAATGGGGGAAATGCTCACCCTTGAAGACCCTCTTCGAAACCAGAGACCTTCTTCGAAACCAGAAATTTCAGGGGGTGGAAGCTTGGTTTTAGACCTCAAGAAGACCTCCCAAGAAGCTTGGTTCAATGGTGGTGGTGTATATCTAGGTGTTGTAGTGTAAAAGTGCAAGGAAATCCAATTTCTAAGCATAAAATACAAACAATATAGAGAGAAAGGGAGTTTTTGTTCTCCAAAACTCAGAACCTCTGGCAAAGAGGGAGCCCTCTTGCTTATATAGAGGAATGTAAAGCCAAAGCTTCTTCAAGAAGCTTTACAAGGGTTTCATCCCTCCATATACGTGTATGGAGGGGAGCAAACAAAAAACCAGCTGGCTCAAAAGATCTAGAGGAAAACCAGCTGAGACAGGGGGGGTGCCAGCCATCATCAATGGCCGACAGTGGCTCACTGATGGCCGGCAGGGCTTCACCAGTGGCCGGCAGGAGCAAAACAATGGCCGGCAGTGCACCAAAAGGGTCACTCTAAAAGACCTAGCCAAGGTCCAAAAATGGGGCAGAAAGGATACAAGGTCCGAGAAGCTCGAACCAGTGACGTTCCGCTGCGACAGTCGAGTACTCGGCGAGCAGTCGAACTAGTTGTTGGGTGTACCTGCAAGCATAACCAAGTCCCGAGGACGGTCAAAAATGGGGTGTCTACTGCCATTTACATGATTTGGCATCATTTGGTATATGATTTCAGAGCATGTTTCATTGCCATGCCCTCACACCTTTCACTCATTCAATGCTTTAGAGGGTTTGTGCCTTATGCCTTAAATATGAGCCAATGCATATGCCATCTTGCCTAGGCTTTTGAGCTACCATATCATTGTGTTTTTGGTCTTGTTTTGCCATGACAGAACTCTAATTTTTGTTGGTGAAGCCATCTCATGCTTGGTTTTGGTAGATGTGCTGTAATCCTCCCTTTTGGCCTTGCATACTCCATGTTTTTGGCCCTTCATGCTAGCTTGTTTTTGCTTTGCTCCATACATGTTTTAGCATCATTTTGGCATGATCTAGGATTGTGTTGGGTTTCCCTAGCCATATGGTTCTTGTATTGCATAGCTGTAGTGCAATTGGCCTTGCTAGTTTCAAGTTTTGAGCACCATAGCATGCTTCATTTGTGACATGTACATGATTTGGCATCATTTCACAAGTTATTTCAGAGCATATTGCATTTCCATGTTCTCACCTCTTTCACCCTTTGAGTGCTTTTAATGGTCATGCATTATTGCCTTATTTGTGGCCTAGCTTATATGGATGCATGCCTAGACTTTCGAGCTCCCATCTCAGCATGTTTTGGTCTTTGTTTTGACCTACTTGAGCTCTATTTGTGGCTGGTTCATCCATTTGTGCCATGCATTGCATGTCTCTTGTGTAGTCCCTCTTGGTAGCTTTGTGCCTTAGACCTTCTAGCATGCTATGCTTATGTTGCTTGAATGATTTGGCATCATTTCACATGATATTTCAGTGCATATAGTGTTGTCACACTTCCATGTTTTTCACTTCTTAATCATGTTTGAGAGTTGTGCCCTTATGCCTAGTTGATGGGCCAATGCATGAACATGCATTTTCTTGCTTTCATGCTTGCATTTCGGAGCATTTTGGCCACTGTTTTGGGCATGATTGAGGTCTGTCCATATTCGGTTTAAGTCCATATAGCATGTTGTTTGCATGTTGTTGCATTGCATTGTGTTCGCATGTTGTTTGCATGTTGTTACATTACTTTGTTGTTTGCATGCTTATGTTGCATTGCATTGTGTTTGCATGCCATTAGCGATGCTAGGTTGATTATATTGCATTAGCATGGTTCGCATGCCATTAGCATAGATAAGTTGATCATGTTGCACTGTATTGTGTTTGCATGCTCATGTTGCATTAGCATTGTTTGCACACTATTAGCCTTGATAAGTTGATCATGTTGCATTGCATGTGTTTGGATAGGGTGTTAGTCCAAACACTAGAAACGAGGGACGTTTCATACTTGAAGTGATGAAACGTGCCTCATTTCTCGGTCGCCAACCCTCTTGATCATGCATGATAGAGGTTAAGGCTCTTATGTTTTCATTGTGCATTCATTTACATTGATTCGTGCGATCTTGGCTTCTCGGCCATCGTGCATTGCGATGCTCGATTGGTGGCCTGAGAGTCGAGAATCGCACTCCCTTGAGATTATGAAATGATAGGGAGGGTGGTTGTGCACACATATCTTGCAAATACACTACTGTGCCCCTTCTTGTTCTCTATTGCAGCAAACCAGAGTTGTGCAGAATTTTCTGGTCGGCAGACCACAAAAAGTGGCTGGCCGACTACATTTTCTGGTCTACAACAAAGATAAGTGGTCGGCAATGCTCATGGAGGTCTCCAAGATGAGGTAGAAGCTATCTGGACCTTTGCTTAAGCTGGCTAATGCATTGGTTTTTGTACTTAAGTAGTTAAGGCGATTAGCTATTCATTTGTGTTTAATTAGCTAGTGTAGTTAGCTAATTAGCTTGTTTTGTAATAATTAGTCAATTTGTTAGTTAATTAGCTTCATTTTGTAATAATTAGTTTAAATTAGCTTAGATTAGCTAGTTAGCTTATTATTCGGACCCTCTATCGAGAGGGCACAACTGTTGTAATAAGCGTGCGTGTGTGTGATGCATGTCTTCCAATCCCCATTTCTTTCTCCCTTTTATTTAACCACTTACAATGGTTAGTTTTAGGGCATATTTCAGCTAGCATTCTTATGCTATGCATGCATGCATCATTCATCTGTTTTGCATGCACCGGGCTCGGCGCATCATACAAACTACATTGTATCTCAATTCTTATTTGAATACATGTATCAAGTTGCATTCACATGACATCTTAGAATAGCCGAGCCTATCTTAGTTGCATTTTCGCATGTGTTGCATTAGACACTCTTGACATAGCTGGGATCATGCATTGATTACTAACTAGCTTCTTTTTTGGCTCGGAGTACACTGTGAGTGTTTTCGCTTTAGCATCCTTGCATGAATGTGAGTGTTGGCATGATAGCATGCTTGCCATGAGGCTAACTGCTTAAGTGTTTAACTGCATGAATGCCTGTGGATGAAGGCTTCATTGCTTGAATTGGAACAATTCAACGAAATGCTAGTTTTAAGCCCACTTGAGGGTGGCAAATCTGCGTCTTAGCCTACTTGCGAGTAGCAACTTCAAACCATTTGTAAAAACCGAATATGAGATGTTTTGTTCCAACTTGAGCGATTTAGTCTATACTGGTATGTTGTGCGCATCACATAGTAAGGTTAGCTAATAAACCGAAATAAAAACATATGTGTTTTCAAAACAACATATCATGTTTAGTAGAGGCTGATATTTGATCGGTCGAGCGGGGTTGCTCATTTCAGGACCTTCCCCTCTCGTACCCAAGTTCTCTAGCCGAGGCAACTTTGGTGATGACGGACAAGTGGCCTTAGGCAAGAGTCAAGGTTTCCTAAATTTCCCAAAAACAAAATATTTAGGTGGCGACTTTGAAATTTGGCAAAGTAGTCCATGTTTGGCGCTTTTTGATTAAAATCGATTTTTCAAAACAATTTGCCGGATTTGGACTCTTTGGCGATTTATCAGTCTTACATTGCACTTTGTCAGATTAGATTCAGAATTGTGACAGAAGTCTAAACTGTAATAACTAAGAACAACAATTTGCACCCTCGCACGCGGAGCGGAGTTCCGGGCGGTCTACTCCATGGCGGTCCCGATCCGAAGAAAGCGGACGAATGGTTGGAGCAAATTGTGAAGACCTTCGAAATGCTTCACATTGAGGATGGTGAGTTGAGGGTGACCCTTGCTAGCCATTATCTCAAAAGTGACGCCGGCTAATGGTGGAAGTATGCAAAGGGCCGGATATCACCAACATGGGGAGGCTTTTGTGGTAGCCTTCCAAGACAAGTACCTACCTCCCACGGCTAGGGAGAGGTTAAGGCAGGAATTCAATGACTTTAAGCAGTTAAATATGCCCTTGGCCGAATTTGAGGCGGCCTTTTCTAGCTTGTCCCGGTTTGCATCGGAGTTAGTAACGACGGAGGAGCGCCGTTGCTTTGAGTTTAAGTAGAGGTTGAGGACGAAGATTTTGTTCAAGGTCGCCGGAAACATGATCCGAAATTATGACCATTCGGTGGAGGCAGCCGCACATGTGGAGATTACAATGGAAGTCGAAGAGGAGAGACTTTGAAATTCGAGGTCTAGGTGCCATGGATCACAGGGGGATTATAGGCCCAATAAGAAGAGTAAGAGTACTTTTACATCCCAATCCCAGTCCCAGCAGCAGCAGTCTAGATCCACCTTTCCCTTGCCTAGTGTGGGCTCGGAAAGAGGTGCACCGAGTGGGTTTTCTGGCTTCAAGTGTGGCTAACCGGGTCACAAGGCCTTTGCATGTCCACAGAAGGGGGGAGGACAACAGATGTTGCCACCACCACCACCTACCTGATCCCAGAGCCAGTCCCAGTCTCATAGTAGGGGGCAGGGGCCTACTTGTTTCCAGTGTGGTCTGTCAGGGAACATGAGGAGAGCTTGCCCGCAGTTGGGAGGCGCATCTGGCATATCCGGGTCGAGGTAGACTCAGAGTCATCAGCAGACCCATTCAGTCCAGACTTCGAGTGTCCACCACGGAGCTGCTTTGGCTCAGTCAGTACAGCAGGCCTATGCTACGAGGGATGAGCAGGTTGACCAGAGGCCATAGGGGCGCGTGTATGTTGTTACAGCGCTAGAGTAGTTGCCAGGACCCTCGGTTGTGAGAGGTATTTTTATTGTGTGTAATTCTTTAGCCAGTGCGTTGATAGATACGATTGTGTCTCATTCATTCATATCTGCTGCATTCCCATCCGCATTGGGGTTAGAGGTGGCATGGTTAGCGTCTCCACTGAGAGTTGAGTCGCCAGTTGACATAGACCAGGGATGTCGTGGTAGTGAGATAGAGGTTGCCGGGCGTAGACTTCCGTTTACTTTTGTGGTGCTAGACATGTCAAGTTTCGACGTTATTCTAGGCATAGATTGGCTGTCTACGTATCCGGCAGTGATTGATTGTTTTCGGCGAAGAGTCACAGTGTGCACTTCGGATGGAGATTGTTTTTATTTTCTGGGGGATAGGGTTGATCGGGTCTTATCACCGGTGTTTGATCCTCGTAGTAGGAATGAGCTTAGCGGTCTTCAAGCTACTCTATTGGATAGTGAGAGTGTTGGAACTCGAGTTGAGTTGCCAAGGGTAGTGTGTGAATACTCGAAGGTGTTTCCCAGGGACCTTACTAGTTTGCCACCCCATCAGGAGATTGAGTTCACCATTGACTTAGTGTCTGGAACGGCACCCATGTCCATGGCGTCGTATAGGTTTGCACCCGCAGAGTTGCATGAGTTGAAGATTCAACTCCAAGGGCTTTTAGACAAGGGCTTCATTCGCCCTAGTACGTCGCCTTGGGGAGCGCCGGCTCTCTTTGCGAAGAAGAAGGACAGGTCGTTACGGTTGTGTATTAATTACCGCAAGTTGAACCGAGTCACTATTAAGAACAAATACCCTTTACCCAGAATAGACGACTTGTTTGATAAACTTAGAGGGTCTTGTTGTTTTTTGAAGATGGCCTTGAGGTCAAGTTACCATCAGTTGAGAGTCCGGGAAGAGGACATCCAAAAAACGGCCTTTCGTACGTGTTATGGCCACTATGAGTTCCTTGTAATGCCATTTGGGTTGACTAATGCACCGGCTTCCTTCATGGATTTGATGAACCGAATATTTAGGGAGTACTTGGATCGTTTTGTGATCATCTTCGTGGACGACATCCTTATCTATTCGACCTCCGAGTAGGAACATGAGACTCGCTTGAGGTTAGTGCTTGACTTGCATACGGAGCATCAATTGTATGCCAAGTTTGAGAAGTGTGAGTTTTGGCTCATCGACGTGAAGTTTTTGGGCATGTTGTGTCAAGAGAGGGAGTAACGGTAGTGTAGACACCCCATTTTTAACCGTCCTCAAGACTTTGGCGTCATCGTTTGAACACTCGATGATCATCCATGTTCGTGTTCGTTTTGAGTTATCGGAGGTCTCGGCCACGCGCCTTGCCTCAAGATCTCTCAACTTGTCTATTTTGTGCTTGGTTGTGGACCAAAGACTTGTGTTTATGCTTCTAAGGGAAGAGGGTGGCTTGTTGGCCATCCCCTCAACCCATCAGCCAAGGCATGAAGCCATCGACTTTGTTTTCTTGCCATCGGCCAAACCTGTTGGCTGATCGACACTTTTTTTGGTCGATCGACACTTATGTTGGTCGATCAGCCATATTTTCTGGCCGAGCCCTATTCATCAGCTTTATGCAAATATTTTATGCCAGCTGTCATAGCTGGCATGCACAATTCACATCCTCCATACACGTGTATGGAGGGATTTGATTAAATTGCTTGGCTTGCTCAACAAGCTTAGGAATTGAACTTCTATAAAGAGGGAGCTCCTCCTCCCTTTCCAGAGGTTCAAAAAATTGAGGGTTGAGTGATGCATATAGTTTTGTATCTATATCTTCTTGTTTGTTCTTATTTTGTGCTTAAAAGTGTCATTTTATCTTACTATTGTACAGAAACACACACTAGAACACCATCCTCTTGGAGCTGAGGTCCCTTGTAGTTGATTTTAGTGTTCTTGGGATGGTTTTGATCAGAGGAGGCTGCTGGAGCAGTGTTCTTGAAGGTGATCTTCAAGGGTGAGTTCCTTGCTTTTAAACCCCCATTCTTGTTTTAGCTTTTAGACCTACTTGCTTATTGTTTTAAGCTTAACTCTTAACTGATAAAAGTTCTATTTTTACATGCTTTAAATCTTTGGTTCAGGTCACTTTTTGGTTGGGGGTCATCTCCTCTCTCCAAGGCCTTGTTAGGCCTTGTTTTAGGTTTTGCATGACCTTTCTACCACTGAAATCGAGAGGATTTTCAATGGTGGAAAGGTGGTTTTGGGGTTCTAAATAGGAGAGGGTCATCACCTCTCCTTGTTGTTTTCTATGCTTGCATAAGTGGCTTATATTGATAGCATGTTGGCTTAGCTTGTCTTAGCTTCATTTCAGTATGTATTAGGCTTTGTTTTGCCATGATACAACATTGTTTTTGCTTAGTTTGGTCATTCCATGCATGGTTTATACACTTGTAATGTAAATCACACACACACTAGCTTTGTATGCTTCATGAAGTAGCATGTCATTCTAGCCTATGTTGTGTCCATTTTAGCATGCTCTTGGGCTTCTTTTACCATGTCATACCTCTGTTAGAGTTTTGGTTTAATAGCTCCTTGCATGTTCCATGTACTTGTAGTGCATTTCCATGAAATAGCCTAACATGCATCATGCTTTGACATGTCATTTTAGCATACTTTTGGCTTAACTCTGAGAAGACTTTGTTCATGTTTCAGCATGTTTAAGGTCTGATTTGTGTTGTTTTAGTCATGCATGACTTGCTTTGTATAGCCATAAGGCATTCTAGCTTGTTAGCTTTGAGTGCCCAAGTCACTAGCATGCTTTATTTGGACTAGTATCATGATTTGGCATCATTTGAAATGCTATTTCAGTCCATGTTTCATGCTCATATACTTGCACTTATCACTCCTTTAATGCTTTAAAGAGTTGATGTCTTATGCCTCATGAATGGACCATTGTGTATGCCTCCATGCTTAGGTCATTGGGATGCCATCTAAGTGGGTTTCTGGGCTTATTTTGATATGCTGTAACTCTGTTTTTCATTGGATAATTCATGTCATGTTTGGTTTTGATAGGTGCAGTGTAACACCCCTTTGTAGCCTTGCATGCCTTATGCATTTTGGAGTTGTATTCTAGCTTATGTTGGCTAGTTCCGAACATGTTTTTGGTCTTGTCTTGACCTGCCTTGGGACTGTTTTGGATGCCCTTGGCCCTTTGGAACATGGTTCTTGTGGCCATGGTTTGAGTCCCTTGGCTAGCCTTAAGCTTTGGGCTTTCTTGTATGCTTTGCGTGCTTTGTTTTGTTAGTTTGACACCTTTCCATGCATGATTTCAGAGCTTACAATATTTGTCACATGCCCATATTTGTCCCCTTTTAAGTGCTCTTGAAAGTTGCCCTCCCATGCCTAGGTGTCGGACCATTTGCATGTGCATGTTTGTTTTGCATTTTCATGCTTCCAATTCATAACTTTGGCCACTAATTTTGTGCATGGCTGAGGTCTGTCCATCTTTAGTTTAAGTCCATTTTACCATGTTGTTCAAAGTTGCTACTTTACATCATGCTTACATGCTTGTTGCGTGCTTATCATATTGCATGTTGTCACATGCTTGCTAATTGACATGTTGTTGCATGCTCATCCATCTTGCATACTTGTTAGATTACACGTTGTCACATGCTTGTTGTTGGTATTGCTATCACATATCTATGCTATGCATCTTTACATGTTTAGGTTGTATACCTATTGAATATTATTTGCATTGCACAATATTGTTGCATACTTGTTGCATGCTTGAGTTGTTTGCATGCTTGCTTACATGCTTAGTTTGCATAGCATTGTGTGTGCATTGCCTTGCCACTTGATCACACATGATAGAGGTTAAGGTCCCTTATGTGTTTTGTGCATTTCATTTGATATTGAATTGCACAACTGACTCTTTTGGCCATCATTCATTGAAATGCGCGATTGATAGTCCGAGGGTTGAGAACTACACTCCTTTGAGTCTTAAAGATGATAAGGGGTGTAGTTGCAAACATTGCCTTGTAAATGCAATGCCATACTCTGTTTGTCCTCTACTGCAGCAAAAGGAGCAGTTTGCAGGAATAGATGGCCGATCGGCTATCTACAGTGCCGGTCGGCTACAAGTGTTTGGCCGATGGCTTCATATTTGGTTGATGACCTGTTTATCTTAGCCGATGACCATGATTTTTGGCCGATGACCATGATTTTTAGCCGATGGCCTCCCACCGTGCCCGTGGGGTGAATCAGAAGTGTGTTCGGAATTTTCACACTTTGCAGAGGTACAGAGCAGTGCAAACAAAGGCAACATGAGGCATGGCTATGGATTTCTGAGTGAAGCCGACCGAGCATGCATTTGTCCCTCTTCTTGAGGCCTCTTTACTGTTTTTCATAGCTTAATTAATTTGTTAATTATTTAAGTGTTGTAATAATTAGTTGTAGCTAATTATTCATTTGATTGTGTAATAATTAATTAGCTTGTTAGTTAGTTAATTAGATGGTTTGTATTATTCTTTCGGTCTATCCCTCGAGAGAGCCAATTGGTGTAATAAGCGTGCGTGTGTGTGATGCATGTTTTTCAACCCCACGTCTTTCTCCCTTTTACTTAACTGCTTACGATGGTTAGTTTTAGGGCATGTTTCATTTAGCATCCTTATGCTATGCATGTTTGCATCATTCATCTATACTACATGCACTGGGCTCGGCACATCATACTAACTACATTGTATTTCAATTCCTACTTGAATACATGTATCAAATTGTCGCATCTCATATGCCATCTTAGAATAGCCGAGCCCATTTCTAGTCACATTTTGTATGTGTTGCATTAGCCATCTTAAACATAGCTAGGATCATGCATGATTACTAACTAGCTATTGTTTTGGCTCGGAGTACTAGGTAAATATTTATGCTTTAGCATCCTTTCATGTGTGTAAGTGTCACCATGACAGCGTGCTTGCCGTGAGACTATTTGCTTATGTGATATAACTGCCCGAATGCCTGTGGGTGAAGGTTGGATTGCTTGAATTGGAACAATTGATTGAATCCTCGATTTAGCCTACTTACTAGTAGCAAACTTCAAACCATTTTCAAACCAACAAATATGCAATGCTTCGTTCCAAATTAGGCGATCTAGTCTATACTTGTGTATTGTGCGCATCACATAGTAATTCTAGCTAATAACTGGAATAAGAACGCATGTGTTTTCAAAAACAAGATATCATGCTTAGTACAGGCCGATCTTTGATCGGGCGAGCGGGGGTACTCATTGCATGACCTTCCCCTCTCGTACCCAAGTTCCCAAGCCGAGGCAACTTTGGTGATGATGGACACGTGGCCTTAGTCACGAGTCAGGGTTTCCTAAATTCCCCTAAAATAAAATATTTAGGTGGCGACTCTGTATCTGGCAAAGCAGTCCATGTTTAGCACTTCTTTACAAAAATCAGTTTTCCAAAACGATTTTTCGGAATGGACTCTTTGGTGATTTATCGGTCTTGCATTGCACTTTGCGAGATTAGATTCAGAACTGTGACATTTGAGTCCGAACTGCAGTAGTAGTCCAATGAACAAAACGGATTCCGCGCCATTTCGTGCGTGGAGCCCGAGACGTTCGGGCACGTCTACAGGTAGATTCCTCGAAGATAGATTCTGTACAAGGTTGGGAACAACCTAAGAATGTCTTTGAGATCTGAAGTTTCTTGGGATTGGTGGGGTACTGTCATCGATTTGTAAGGGATTTCTCTAGACTAGCCGCGCCTTTGACTAGACTGACTTGAAAGGGAGTTAAGGTTGTGTGGAATGAGGCCTGTGAGAAGTCTTTCCAGGAGCTTAAAACCAGATTGACCATGGCACCGGTGTTAATCATTCCGGAGAGGGGTTTGGGGTACCGTCTATTGTTATGCATCTCGGGATGGGTTGGATTGTGTTTTGATACAAGAGGAGAAGGTTGTTGCCTATGGCTCCCAGCAATTGAAAACCCATGAGAAGAATTACCCTACCCACGACTTAGAGCTAGCCACAATAGTGTTTGCCCTGAAATTTTGGAGGCATTACTTGTATGGTGAAAAGTTTGAGGTTTTCTCCGACCATAAGAGCTTGAAGTATTTGTTTTCCCAAAAAGATTTAAATTTATATCAACGGAGGTGGATGGAGTTTTTAGAAGACTACGACTTCGAGTTACACTATCACCTGAGGAAGGCTAATGTAGTGGCCGACGCCTTAAGCCAAAAGACCGTGAGTAGCTTGGCGAGTGTGGCCATTCGAGAGTGGGTTATGTTGGGTGAAGTCAGCAAGTTTGAATTGCAGTTGGGTGAATTAGAAGAAGGTGCAACATTGTTTAGTTTCAGTGCTCAACCTGTCTTGATTAGCAAAGTTATAGAGGCACAACAAGGAGACTGGGAAGTAGAGTTAATTCGGTATAGAATCTCCAATGGGAAGGAATAGAAGGGTTTGAACATTCACTCGGATCAGAGTGTATGTTACCTAGATCGTTTGTTTGTGCCGGAATCTTGTAGAGAGGAAGTGCTTCGAGAGTTCCATCACTCACGCCTTGCGGTACATCCGGGAGGCACCAAATTGTATCGAGACCTTAGCCATCATTTTTGGTGGAGGGGTATGAAATGGGATGTCACATCTTTCGTGTCGAAGTGCCTTACTTGTCAGCAAGTCAAGGCCGAGCACCAGAGAGCAGCGGGTTTGCTACAACCCTTACCTGCAGCCGAGTGGAAATGGGAACACGTGACCATGGACTTCGTAGTTGGGCTTCCTAGGACGCAACGGCGCAATGACGTCATTTGGGTAATTGTTGATAGGTTGACCAAATCCACACATTTTATCCCTATGCGTACTAGCGACTCAGTTGAGCGCTTGGCACAGTTGTATGTTAGGGAGATAGTTCTTTATGGGGTTCCGGTAAGCATTGTATCAGATAGAGATCCTCGCTTTAGCACCCGGTTGTGGCAAAGCCTTCAAGAGGCATTGGGAACCAAGTTAACCTTTAGTACCGCTTATCACCCTCAAATCGATGGGCAGTCGGAGCGCACCATTCATAGTTTGGAAGATATGCTTAGGGCTTCTATCCCAGATTTCAAGGGGTCTTGGGAGAGGCACTTACCGTTGATCGAGTTGGCCTATAACAATAGTTATCAGGCCGGCATTGAGATGGCACCATTTGAGGCCTTGTCTGGCCGACCTTGTAGGTCACCAGTTTGTTAGGCCGAGGTAGGAGATGCACCGTTGTTGGGACCGGAGATTGTTAGGGAGACTACCGAGAGCGTTGCTCTCATTCGGAAGAGATTAGCTACGACCCAAAGCCGACATAAGAGTTACGCTGATAAGAGGAGGCAACCTTTATCCTTTCACGTTGGTGATCACGTATTTCTTAAGATCTCACCTAGGCGAGGTTTGATGAGGTTCGGTAAGAGTGGTAAGTTGTCTCCGAGGTTCATTGGGCCTTTCGAGATACTGGAGGGAATCGGGGAAGTGGCATATCGAGTAGCTTTACCGCCATAACTTTTGGGGGTCCACAACGTGTTTCATGTGTCAATGCTTAGGAAGTACGAGCCTGACCCTTCTCACGTGTTAGATTGGGTTGATTTGGAGGTAGATGAAGACACCTCTTACAAGGAGCGATTGGTTCAAATCCTAGATACCCGAGAGCAAGTGTTGCGGGGTAAGACCTTACCATTAGTAAAGGTGTTGTGGAGACACCATGGGATTGAGGAAGCGACTTGGGAAAGGGCGACGGAAGTCCGCTCCAAATATCCGAATTTATTTGAGCATGTCTGGTTGATTTGAATTGAATTTGTAATATTTCCTTATGGTGAATGGAAAATGTGTTAAATTGATGATCCAATGTTGTTGTATGTGTTGTTAAATTGAGTATGAGGTTGCGAAGGCATGATGTTTTGTTATAGATGCTTTATTTCATATATCTTGTATAAGCAAATATTGTTTTGATGAAATGATAATGAGAGGAACAGTAAATGTTGGTTGGACGTAAAGGTTGTGATTAAGGATGTTGTTAAAGTAGTTGTTGTTGCTAGAACTCTTTGGTTTGACGAGTTGTTTAAATTTCGGGGACGAAATTTCCTATGGTGGGGAGGTTGTGATGACCGGGTCTCGTTTCCCTTTCTTCTACTTTCTTTTTCCATTTTGTTCCATTCTCGTCCTTTTTGAGTTCGAGATGTTCGGAGGATGTTCCCGAACTAAGCTCTTGTTCTTGTTTCATTCGGTATTGAGGTTTCTTCATTTTCGGGGAGTGTAGGGTCAGGTCCGAGGTGCCCGAGAGTGAAGCAAAATTTTTCTGGGCCAGGGCCGCACGTATGGGGCCCAAGGCCGCACTTTCGGGGGATGAGGCCACACGTGCGGGAGTGGGCGATTTGGGTGAGTTGCACACTGCCTAAAAGGCACGTGTGGGAGGACGTGTGGAAGGAGCCCCGCATGTGCGGGGATGAAGGCCGCACGTGCGGGGATGGGTGTCGTACATGCGACACTCTAGCAGTCTGAAATTTTTATTTATTTTTATCATTTTGGGGCCGAAAATCTCTCATTTTCCAACCCTTCTCTCTTTCTCTAAAAGCCATTTTCTCTCCTTCTTCTCTCTAAAAACCCTAACCAAAGCACCAAGAACCTTTGATTCTTGCTCCATTGGGTTTGATTATCATCATCATCTTTCTCAAGCTTGAAGATTTCAAGCTAGGGCTTTCTTAGTGTAGGAGAAAGTGAAGAGTTTCCATCTTGGGGCTAGGGTTTCATCTTCCATTCTTCATCAAGCTTGAAGTAGGGACATTCTTGAGTTATATATGCAAGTTTTGCTATATTGTTGATGATTTAAAGGATTTTTATGAAGTTTTGTGTTGATTTTACATTTTGATGAAAAGAGTAGAGAGTTTTAAATGTGGTTTTCCAAAACCCAATCTTTTTTACTCCTTCAGAATTATTCATCCATAAACCTAAGAAAATGTGATTTTGCATGGGTTCTACTAAAGAAATGTGGAGTGTTTTGCCTTGATAAAAAACTCTAGAAATTGGGGATTTTTTAAAAAATATGAGAAGAACCATGAAATTCATTCTTTCCTTCTTGTGTTTAAGTGAATTAATGAGTGTGGGTTTCACAAAGTGATATAAAGAAATGGTACTTTTCTTGATGATAGAAAATGGAGGACTCCTTAAGGACTATTGTTAAATGTATGGATGCAATTAGTTGTAAGATGATGATTGTTGTGCACCTTGGAAATGTGAAAATTACAAACATTGGAATTAATGTTGGAAAACCTACATTAAGTCTTGATGGAACTATATTGCTAAGAATTGCGGAAAGTGTAATTGTGGCTAAGTGTAGATAACATATGGTTATCTTGGGAAGAGTATCGAAAAGAGGTAATGGACCAAATGATTGTTGACATTATTGTAGAGGCCTTGAAATTTGAGAAATGTTTTGAGATGTGAGAATTCATTGCATGGCATACTTACTTTGGTTAGAATTATTTTTGCATTCTAAAATTTCTATTGAGGATAATGGTTTTGAGAAAGAATTTTTTTTTTTTTTTTGTAATGAGAATTATAGTGATGCGAAAGGGGTAAATACGCGATAAATCCGGATAGGGGGTGTAGTTGAATTTGATAAGTTGGCCTGAGTGTCCTTGGTGAAAGACCAGAAAACTGCACGGATAGGTGTCGAGCCTTCCGGTTAATACCGGTAAAAATGACAGTTTGATAGCACTTGTACAGTCTACTTGCAGACACTATCCTAGGGAATACCAGTGTCGTATTTACCATCCCTATTGATGTAAATATTGGAAGTTTGAAATTTACGGGATTACAAGATATTGTTGAGAACATGGGGATTTTGAAATAATGCATTGAAATGAAAATTTCCCATATTTATTGGCATGTGCATGTGTATGACATTACATTTACGTATTAAATGTTGAGGGAGATTGCATAACTGTATATACTTTGTGAGAATTCTCTACTAGGCTTTATGTTCACCCCTATGGGTTTTGGTGCAGGTAAGGATGTGGTGCTCTTGCCAAATTGAGGGCGTAGAAATATTTTGAGAAGAGTAGTGTGCTCTTTATTTTGTTGTGATTATCTGTAAAGCCAAGGGCTATTCTTTTGTATGGGTCCGAGAGACCACTTTTGCGTAGCCAGGCTTAGACCTCGGAAGTAGTAGCCCGTAAGGGCATTTTATTTATTTTGGAAGTAGATGCTTCACATGCTATAGATTCATGTGATTCTTTTATCGTTTGAATGTATAATCGCATGTAAACTTTTGTATAAACTCTCTCGTTGATTATGTAAAGATGGAAGGTTAATTGCTATGGTCTAGTAAATGTTAATTGATGTAGGTAGATCACGTTGGAATATTTTCGGGGTGTTACAACTTTGACTCTGCACAATGCACGTCAATAATATAGTTTTTTTTTCTTTTAAATTACACATATACCCTCTAAGGTTTGGTTATAGTATAAATTATCCTATGTATTTCTAAAAATTACATTTCACCCTTGAGCTTTCTAATTTCATAACAAATTGCCCTTTTTATTAATAAATCATCAAATTAATTAACTGTTTTTAGTGATGTTAGAAATATATTTCAATTAACAATTTAGGTAATTTTATTATTGTATAGAAGAGCAATTATGAATTTTTTTTTAATTAATTCCATTAAATAAAATTTTTTAACAATGAGGTATTTGTAATTTTTCAAACCGCATGAGACAATTTTTCAAACCAACATGTGAATATTATTTGATTTTTAATTTTTGTGGTTAGAGCCACCCTAATCCTGAAAATGAGAGGACTAGAGTTACTCTAACAAGCCTGTCATGTCGTGCCGTGTTGTGTTGAATTAGAAAGTTTGGTAGTAGTAATTGTTGTGAGAGTTTAACTGGTCATAAAGGGTATTTACATGCTACTAAAATAAGTTTCAAATTCTAGCCAATAAAATAGTTGTTGCATGTTGTACTAATCTAAATTTACTATTCTACTAAATGATTTATACTTCTCTGATTTATATTACAACATTAAGTAAAAAATGAAGAGCATTGGAGTTGCTCGCTACTCGTAATTTTTCACTAGTTTAAGTATGAAAAAGATATACCCTTTATTTTACCTAACTAAATTTTTATTTATGTACTCCAACGGTACTCTTTGTTTTATATATTTATCCACAAAAACTTATTTAAAGAGTTTCCCAATGCTTTCCAAATGTAGTTAGCCTACAAGAATCTTGTTAAAATAGCTATTGTACTAGCTAGTCTATTGGAGTGAGTAAAATAACATAAAACTGATTATAACAGCTAATAAGCTTCTTTTAAAGAGCCCCTTGAAGATACTCCACCCTTAATCAATTTACACGCTTTGTGATTTTGACAACATATTATTTTTTCAACATTTGTCGGTGATTTTAAGGTTGCATTTGAATTATAAATCTAAATAGAAATTTAAATTTAAAAAATATATATTTGTATATATACATGAATTATAAGTTAACTTTTTAATCATTTTTTTTGAGTAAAAACCAGGACCTTTCTTAAGCATGCCTTTCATTTTGTATGCAAGGCATAACTATTTTGTTATGTATTTATTTATTTTTAGTTATATAATTTGTGTATTTTTGTTATACATTGTTAACATGTTAAGTAGATCAACTTACATGTAAATCATATTAAAATAAAAAATTATATTAGATACACGTAAGTATTCTTACAAAAATGCATAATTAATACAAATTCGAGTAAATTATTTTATAAATTTTTTGAGAAAATATTAGGTTTTCGAATTTATGGATCAAAGTGATCTTTTTAAATGGTAGACTTTTATACACTAATTTTGTTAACAAATCAAACTTCCTAAAATGTTGAAAAAACGAAAAAACAAAAAAAAAACAAATAAGACCGACACATATCCATCAAAATCCAATTGGATTCCAAAGTCAAGAAGACTTTGACTTTTTTTTGGGTGAATAAGAAGACTTTGACTCCACACATCAATAATATAGTTTTCTTTTCTATCAAATAAATCAGCCTATTGCAGCTTTTGGAATTTCAATTAATATTTTTTAGTTTTTAACGATTTTTTTAATATTTTAATTATTATTATTATAGAGTAAATTCACTAATCTAAATAGACTTAAAAAATATAAAATTTGTGATTTTTTTTTTAATTTTCTAAATAAAAAAATAAAAAATTACAAAAATTTAGTATATATATATATTATTATTGTATTTGTTGATTTCTTTTTAGATTACGTGCATATATAAAAAATAAAATTTGGCCTAAAATATGAAAATTTCTTATTAAAAACAACAAAATATGAAAAACTAAAAATTCAAAAACACAAAATCAAACGGAGCAACTTAGAAGGTTTTTTTCTTTCATAAAAAATAAGAGGGTAATTTACACTATTGTCTTTATAATTTTTTCAAAATTTTACTTTAGTTTCCGTAGTTTTAATTTTAACAATTTAAATGTAGCACTTGTGTCCTTTAAACTATTAGAGACTGTATTTACTTCCCTATTTTCATTTTGGGAGTATTTGGAGTTGTTATATCTTGATTTCCGAAGAATACAATTCGATTTGAACTTGTTAGGGTTGTTCGTTCATGCTTGATTTTGTCAAAAAGTTCTTTAGGAACTTGGAAATTTTGTTCCAGTGTCGACATTCTCGGGGTCGACACCATCTTGCTGCCTTACTTTTGGTTTCTCTACTGTTTTTGGGGTTGACACCACAGGTTCTAGGGTCGATCCTTATTTGCTGCTGTGTTCTAGGTGTTGCTACTGATTTTTAGGGTCGACACCACGGGTTCCAAGGGTCGTCCCTTGTCTACTGCAAACATTAGTGTCTCAGCATTTCTTCTTGAGGGTCGACACCACTGCCTTGGGGTTCGACTCCTGCAAGTTATTTTTAGATTTTTGGTTTGGTTTTGGGCCCTATTTTTGGGGGTTTTTCGACTTATTCTTTTCATTGACTTTGGGGCTATTATTCTATTAGTACTTTGTTACTAAAAATAGGCTTCAAACAATTGTCAAACAAGATTGTGATTTGGGAATTTTTGGAAAAAAAAATCTATGATTTTGGTTTTAAAATCAAAAGAGGGGTTATCAAAAATGGGTTCTTGTATATGGTTGTGGCCTTGTAAAAACGGTTGGGTTGCAATAAATGGTGGATTTTATCCATAGAAATTAATTTTTAAAGAAAATAGTGTTTTTTTTCCCTAAATTGTGAAAATTTGATTTTTGTAAAGAGAAATGGAATGGGTGTTGGTTTTATGGAATTTGAAGAATGATGATGATGGAAATGGAGTTGGATATGAATTATCACTTCTAATTGGGAATGATGGAAAATATATCTAGGTTGGAATTTAATTATGTGTTTAGAGATATTTGTTTTGGGCTATTGGTGGAGGATATCTATGATTGTCGTAGAAATTGCATGAGAACTAGGTATATTGAAACTAATTTTCTCATCCATTACATTGAGCATTGTAACATGTTTAACTCATTGAAAATGGTTATCATTTTGTGAAAAAGGGGTGAATACTTTGATGAATCTGGGTAGGAGTGTAGTTGCGGTATGATGTTGGCTCGAGTGTCCTTGGTGAAAGTCTAGAAACCCGCGCGATTAAGTGTCGAGCCTTCCGGTTAATACCGATAAAAATGACAAATTGGTAGTGCTTGTAGCCTACTTGCAGACACATCCTAGAGATTTCTAGTGTTATATCAACTACTCTGTTTTCTCTTGAAAATAAATTGATTGCATGAATTGTAAAATAAACGTGGCATTGTATGGTTTTTAAAAGAGATATAAAATGTTTTGGCACGAGCATTACATATGCATTCACCTTATAACTCTGTTAAGATTCATACATTGTGTTAGAGTATCTTTAGTGGGTTTTGGCTCACCTAATTGTAGACGTCCCCGAACGTCCCGGGAAAAATCCCGTTTTGTTCGTTGGGCTTACTACAGTTCGGACTCAATGTCACGGTCTTGTATCTAATCTCGCAGAGTGCAATGCAAGACCGATGCATCATCAAAGAGTCCAACTCTGGCAAATCGTTTTGAAGAACTGATTTTTAGAAAGAAGTGCCAAACATGGACTGTTTTGCCAGATACAGAGTCGCCACCTAAATATTTTATTTTGGGGGAATTTAGGAAACCCTGACTCGTGCCTAAGGCCATGTGTCCATCATCACCAAAGTTGCCGCGGCTCGGGAACTTGGGTACGATTGGGGAAGGTCACTTCGTGAGCACCCCCGCTCACCATGATATCAAGTTTTGAAAACATTATGTGCTCTTATTCCGGTTATTAGCCTAGAATTACTTTGTGATGCACACAACATACAAGTACAGACTGGATCGTTTGAGTTGGAACAAAACATTTCATGTTTGTTTATTTGAAAGATGGTTTGATGGTGCTACTCGCAAGTAGGCTAAGACGTGGATTTGCCACGCTCAAGTGGGCTTAAGAAAACTTGATTTTGCCACTCTTAAGTGGGCTTAAAACTTTCAATTGGTGAATTGTTCCAATTCAAATAACCCAACCTTCACCCACAGGCATTCGGGCAGTTATATCACATAAGCAAATAGCCTCATGGTAAGCATGCTATCAGGGCAGTCACTCACACGCATGCAGGGATGCTAAACCATAAATACTTATCGAGTACTCCAAGCCAGAGAAAGAAGCTAATTAGAAATCATGCATGAATCCTAACTATGCTGAAATGCCTAATGCAGCACATGCAAAAATGAAACTAAGATAGGCTCGGCTATTCTAAAATGGCATATGAAATGCAACAACTGATACACGTATTCAACTCGGAATTGAAATACAATGCAGTTAGTATGATGCGTCGAGCTCAGTGCATGCAAAACAGATAAATGGATCCAAACATGCGAGCATAAGTATGCTAATTGAAGCGTGCCCTAAACTAACCATCATAAGCTGGTAAATAAAGGGAGAAAGACGTGGGGTTGGAAGACATGCATCACACACACACGCACACTTATAAAAATATTGCCCTCCTCGGAGGGTCCGAATGAATAGTACAAAATAAACTAGCTAATCTAAGCTAATTAAACTGATTATTACACAAGATTAATTAATTAATTAATGAATTAACTAAGTAAGTAAGGAAACTAGCACTCAAATTAAACAAAACAGACAGTCTCAGCTCTGTTCCGAATGATAGGGATGCATGCATGCTCAAGTCGCCTTGTCGGGAAATCCATCGCGATGCCTCGATTTGCCTCTGCTTGCAACTGGTCCCAGAACACTGTACAAAGCTCCAGAAGGCTGCTGACCAGTTTTTGCTGCTGGTTTTCGATTTGCTGCAATAGAGAGCGAGAAAGGGGCATGGCTAAGTATTTTCAACATATGTGTGCATGACGACTCTCCCTATCATTGCACAAGCTCCAGGGAGTGTAGTCCTCGATCCTCGTGCCACAAATCACGCATCTCGATGCATGATGGCCGAGGAGTCGGATTGCACGACTCAATGTAAAACGAATGCACATATAAACACAACAAGGCCTAAACTCCATCATGGGTAATCCGGAGTGTCGGCGACCGAGAATCGAGGCACGTTTCGTAACTTGGAGTACGAAATGTCCCTCGTTTCCCGTGTTTGGACTAAGCCCTATTCCAAACACAATGCAATATACATGGCATACACAATACAACTAGTATGCAACCCTAAACGCAATGCAACCTAATCATGCTAGCATGCGAGCGATGATATACAAACATGCAACTAGCATACACAATGCTATGAACTAAGAATGGCATACTCAATGCACATGAACTATATGGCATACGCAATGCACATACGAAGATGGACATGCACGAACACATGAACAAGGCATACACAATGCGACTATCAAGCATGCGACAACATGGATATGGCATACATAATGCAAGATGGACTTAAACTAAAATGAATGGGCCTCAGCCAGACTCAAATCAGTGGCCATACATGATGAAAATGAAGCAACAACACACATGCAACCATGCAGAAATGCAACGGACCAAACCTAAGGCACAAAGTGCAACTCCACCAAAGCATGGTAAGCATGAAATACGGCATACAATCCCATATTTTTCAGCTTTGAAATGACATGCAAGATGGTCCCAAATCATGCAAAAACCTCACACAATGCATGCTAGGTGGCCCAAATACCGAAACTAGTGAAGTGGTTTACACTATAGGCATGCAAAGCAATACTCAAATGGCCAAACCATGCCCAAATAGTCCCTATGTAGGCCAAAATAGTAGCAAATATGGACTAAAATGATGGCTCGCAAAGCATGAAATGAAGCTCATGCAATGGTCCAAAAAAGAGGTATTCATGCATAACTCTCAAACACATTTAAAGAGTGGAAAACATGGGAATCTGGCATACATATAAGCTCAGAAATATGATGCACAATGACCCCAAAACATGCAAACACCTCAATATAAGCATGCAATAGGCTTCAAAACTCAAAGCTAGGCAAGGGTATTAAACTACAACCATGCATAGCAAACATCATTCGACGATGAGGCCCAAAAATAGAGCTAAGGCAATCCAAAACATGCACAAAATCAGTTTAGAACATGGACGAAATATGCTAGAATCAAAGGCCAAAACAACATGCATTACAAGCTAGTGAAGAGGATTTGCACTACAAGCATGTGAAGCATTCAAGAGACCACTAAACTAGCATAAGACAGAGGTATGACATGCCAAATAAAGCCAAAATACCCACTGAAACATGGTTAATGCATGCAAGAATGAGATGCTCCTTTGATATGCTATGAAGAGGGTTATTCTACACATGCAAGATGGACATCTAATATGAAAAAACAAGCTCTGGAAAGAGCCTATGCAGGTCCTAAACATCACAGAAACGGGCCTGAAATAGGGCTTGGAGGTGTGCAAATATAGGCTCCATTGTAAGGCCAAAAATGCTAGTAAACAAGACAACAAGAGAGAGGGTCACCCCTCTCCAATTTTGGCCCTCAAAAATACATCCCAACCACTAAAAATCCACTAGATTTCAGTGGCTAACGGGCCAAGCAAATCTCAACACAAAAGCCTTCGGGCATGGCTCAAAACAAGGTGAATTGAAGCATGCGAGGGGGTAGATGACCTCGAACAGAAAAATGATCTTAAACAAACATGTTAAGGACCTCAAAATAAGACTTTTTTTAGTTTACACCAAAGCTCAAAAATGCTTTCAAGTATGGCTAAAAGATGGAGAAAAATAAAACTCAAAAGAGGGAATAGGGTGTTACCCTTGTAGCCCAGCAACTCTAGCAGCTTATGGACCAAAAATGCAGCTCCTTAGGACCTCTCAAGACCCTCCAAGAAGCTTAGGTTGGTGTTGGAGGTGTTAGGCTAAGAGGTAGTGTGCAAAGGGGCAAGAACTTAGCATTTTTGAACACAAAATATAGAGACAAGGAGGGATGTATGTGTGTATGCTTTAGCCAAATTCAGCCCCCTTGCAAAGGAAGAGGAGACCTTCCTTTATAGACAAGAGGGACTAAAGCTTCTCCAAGAAGCTTCAAACCAAGCCTGAAGATCCTCCATACACGCGTATAGAGGATCCATTATGTGCCTTCCAGCTAGCACAGCTGGCAACAACTCACAGAGACAAGATTGAGGGAGGTAGGCCGACCAGTTCAGGTGGTCGGCCGACCACTTCCCCTGGTCGACCGACCATGTCAAAAGGTCCAAGCTCAAGAAAAGTGGTCGGCAGCCCTAGATGGTGGTCTCCCAACTGAATGCAAGCTAGTGGTATGGTGGGAGACCGGTTACCTGTCAAGAAAATCGGCTGGCGGGAGAAAAGTGATCTCCAAGGAGAAAAGGTGGTCTCCCACCCTTGTACCACCTCCCAAACAATGAAAATAGGGTCCATGCCAAAAATGAACCAAGACAGATGCAAAACGAGGGTTCAGGGACCAAAACGTGCAGCCAGGTGCCCCGAAAACAGACTGTTAAGCATCGAAAGTGGCGTGCGACCACGAAGGTGGTTTCCCAGGCTAGAGTGTCCCTCTAGAGAGAGGAAACAAGGTGTGTGCCAAAAACCGGAGCAAACGGAGAAAGTTAAGCGGTCCCGAACCAAGGCGCACGGCCGATGGCTCCAAAAATTGGAAACTGGTCTCCAAACGGGAGCAGTGGTCTACGGCCACGAAAAGTAGCCTACGGCCATTCAGTGATGGTCTATGAGACCTCTCCCTTCCTTCGGGAAGAGAAAACAGAACCTGGTTCACAAACCGAGGCAAAGCACAAAAGGGTCCCAAGGTCCGGGAGTAAAGCTCTCAGCCGAAACTCCGAAATGTTAGAACGCACACAACATACGCAATCACCGAGCGCTCAATCGATGACGTCTGAGTCTTAAGGTCGATCAAAAATGGGGTGTCTACAGTTGCCCCTCTTTGACAGAACTCGAAAGCCATAAGTGACGGGAGTGAATGTCAAAGCCCAGAGACGACCCATTTTTGACAATGCCGAAGACTTAGACAAATAGGCGAGATAAACAAAGAGATGTGCCCGCAGGCAGGGGCAAAATGCAAAACGATATGCCTAAAGCCGAACATAACTCATGATCATGCAAAGCGAGCTGTAATGCAGCAAATATACACACTAAATGTAACAATTTAAGCAAGCGAATAAGACCAAACTACAACATATGCAGAAAGGATGTAAGAGAATTGTACAATTCTCGATACGTCTCACATGGAGAATACAATACTGTCCGGTTCGTCTGGTCGCACCAGCTCCAAATAAACCGTACATATAATATCGTCTGTTCGCACCAGCCTCGAATAAACTATACATACAATATTGTCTGGTCGCACCAGCCTCGAATAAAATGTACATACAATATCGTGCCTGCAAAAGAGAGAAACTTAACAAGTGTAACATGGTTAGCAACATACATATCAATGCAAGTAAAAAGTGCATGACCACACAAGCGGATGGATGCATGACAATGCAACCTACGTGTGACGCATAACAATGCGGAAGGGATGCAAAACAATGCAACCTAAGTGTAACGTATAACAATGTGGAAGGGATGCAAGACAATGCAACCTAAGAGTGACGCATAACAATGCGGAAGGGATGCAAAACAATGCAACCTAAGTATAACGCATAACAATGCAGTAGGGATGCAAAACAATGCAATGCACTAACAAGTGCAGATGAGGTGCGCAAGATAGCGCGAATGATGCAGTGCACAAAACAGTGCGATGCGCAAAATAGAGCGAATGATATGCAATATTAGAAAACAATGTAATAATATACAATGTAATGAAACAATGCAAATGATATGCAATGCATGTGAGATGATCAAACCACAAGCAGTACAAAACCACACAAATATCATAAAGGGATGAAGATGCAAAATCAAACAACTTTTAACACAGAAAAGGCAGTGGGCACAAGCCGAACGACGCCTGACACAAGCTAAGTGCCTACATCCTAGTACTGGCCACAACTCAGCATGGATGCTTACACATAACAGAACCGTGTTTCAACGTGAAAGGGGTGCGAGCACATGCAAAACTATGTGTTTTGCAGAGAGACCACAAAGTACAAGTAATTGGGTGGCATGATATAAGTGGGGAATGATCTACTAAGGAAAGATCGTGATCCTAAATGCTGAATGTAACAAACTAAAATGCGATGAAATGGATGCAATGGATGAATTGAATAAAGCACACGGCCAAACCACATTTTGCCTAGAAAAGGCATGGACACAAACAAACCACGTCTAACACAGAAATGGTGCCGTCACCCTCAAACCACAATTCCCTTAGTGGAATAGGTGCGTACACATAAACACATAACCATGCTTTAACGCGAAACGTATGGACACAAGCTAGACTAAGCTTAACATGGAAAGTATGCAGGCGATACAATGGATATGCAGCGAATGCATGCGATAAATGCTATGTAAACTGCAATGGACGTAATAGATATACAAAATGCAATGTAGCTGGGAAGTGAAAGTACCTTGCAGGGGCAATTGGTGATGACTCACCTTATGCTTCTGGGGATCTTTTGCTTCTTCTTGCTTGAACCACAGGTACTACTTTTCTCCGTGGCCATGGTCGTAGCTTTCCCTATTCTCCAACAGGGTGACAGACTAGGTTGGTTCAGTATCCAGAATTGAGGTGCATACACATGCTATCTCAATCTATGGGGCTGCCATATAGATTTCAAGCTGAGGATATACCCCTGGGTATTTACACCAGACTTTAGTCTCGGAAATCTCGAACCTTTGTGTTCTAGGCGTGAGCCATTCGCACTCTAGTTTCCACCATCTCAGTTGGTCTCCTAGGAACTCACCGCAAACACAGGCAGGTGTCTATACCAGACCACTGGAAGTCGTTCGAGCACGACAAACACCAAAGGAATTGCACTTTTAGAGGATTTAAGGTCTCCTAGACCGGAATAAAACAGATATGATGCAATGGATGTAACAGATAGAGAAATAGATGCAAATGGGGTAATGCACTCCAACCACGCAGGAATCGGGAGAGGAGGAAGAACAAAGAAAACGAATCAGGAGCACATTCCACGCAACCGGAGATAAATTCCAAACACACTGAAATTGTGTGAGGAAGGGGACACTCTAACCACACTGAAATCGTGAGAAGAGGGCTGAAAACAACCGTCTAGGTGCATACACAACGCAACCTGAGATAAATTCCAAACACTCTGAAATCGTGTGAGGAAATAGACACTCAAACCATACTGAAATCGTGAGAGGAGGTCCGAAAATAAACCGCCCAGGTGTGTATACGACGCAACCTGAGATAAATTCCAAACACGCTAAAATCGTGGGAGGAAAAGGACACTCAAACCACGCTAAAATCATGAGAGAAGGTCCGAAAACAACCGCCCAGGTGCGTGCACGACGCAACCTGAGATAAATTCCAAACACGCTGAAATCGTGTGGGGAAAGCGACACTCAAACAATGGTGAAATCGTGAGAGGAGGTCCGAAAACAAACCGCCCAGGTGCGTGCACGATGCAACCTGAGATAAATTCCAAACACGCTGAAATCGTGTAAGGAAAGGGACACTCAAACCACTCTGAAATCATGAGAGGAGGTCCGAAAACAAACCGCCCAGGTGCGTACATGATGCAACCTGAGATAAATTCCAAACACGCTGAAATCTTGTGAGGTCTGAAAACAACTGCCCAGGTGCGTACATGACGCAACCTGAGATAAATTCCAAACACGCTGAAATCATGTGAGGTCTGAAAATAACCGCCCAGGTGCGTACACGATGCAACCTGAGATAAATTCCAAACACGCTGAAATCGTGTGTGGAAATTGACACTCAAACCACGCTGAAATTGTATGAGGAGGTCCGAAACAAACTATCAGGCGCGTGCTCGGCGCAACTTGAGAAAGTCTCGGAGGACAACGATCCTAAACGCAGCTCGACGCAAAAGGATAAATGATACAAGACAACACAAGATGCAAATAAACGCAACAAGTGCGATGATACAGTACATGTTACAAGCAATTTAGAGCATGATGTTTAGGGAATGCAATAAATAGACAAAGCGGCACTTTAGAAAGCTCCTCATGGAGTGAGTGGCGGTAAACCGCTTTACTCTGACGGGGATCTCTTCTTGTATTCTTCGAATACTTACCTTCAACTCACAGTATAAAGGTTCTGAAATGCTGACAAAGAGCAACATCTGCATGTAGAAACCACAAATGCCATTTTTCATTCTGATCATATTCATAACTTTCCCTAGGAACTCATTGCAAACACAGCCAAGATGCCTCCGGCAGGGAATGGTACTCAGGAAGAGCACATCTGATTGCCATTCTGGCTTTGAAACAATCAACACCGTATTTTGTTCACTCTGAACACACAGCTCATACAGCACACTGCCCATTCTGAACACACAGCCCGTAACATTGTACTCTGTTTCTTTTCAACATACAGCTCATACCACAGTATTCTGGTCATTTTGAACACACGGCTCGTAACACTGTACTTTGTTTCTTCAGAACACACAGCTCATAACACAGTACTCGGTTTATTCGGTACACAGCTCATTCCGAACATATGGGATGTAGTGACAGAACTTGCAGAAGTTGAAACAAGCTCAAGCGCTCCAAATTTTCCCTCTTTTCTTTTGCTTTGCAGCCCGGAACTTTCATAGCTTCAAATGGGTCCTGTTTTTACTGTTCTCATATGACCTGGGTTGAACCCTGCGGTTTTATGAAAGAACAAATTCTGTTTTGTACAAATGTGGAGAATGGCACGGCACTCTGAGCACAAAACGATTTTTTGAAAGCGAGATGAGAAAAGGGTTCTCAACCGGGTATTGAGCCTACAACTGACCACAACCAAAACGACTCAACAACGGAAAACAAAAGGCAGAACAACCTAAACACAACTCAACAAAGGGAAAACATGGTAAAACAACCTAAACACATCTATTGACACTCAAACGACTCAAAATAAGAATCGAAACAAACAAAAACACACAAACACAACACTCAGCTGTGTTATAAAGGCAAGAGGCTTCTCGGTGCACGAGGAGCCAGTTTCTCCGGGTATTGTTTCCCACCCTTTCTCACTTGTGATTCTCGCATCACTCGGCCCTCAAGCTCTGTTTTTCTGAAAAAGCCCTTTTCCTCACTTTTTCTCTCAGCGCACATCTCTCTATTTTTCAATCTCTCATTTTTTATCCCTTTCCTGGGTGGTTGATGGATAAGCAGGAAGTTATGGGCTCTTGCCCCTGGTATTCTACCATATTCTTATTCTTGTTCCCCACAGAGGGGTTGCGCTACAACTGGGTGTATAGCAAATCTGCAACTGACATCGGTTGACAATGCTCTGCTAGGGAGTTTGGACGTGATCAGATCTATCCTGATGAGGGAGTGGAATATCTTGATCCATTCCAGTTTGTGCGTCGCACTTGGCTCGATACCTCGCTGCTTAGAGGATGTGAAAGCTTTCTGCCCTTTTGCGGTTAGCTTCAGTGGTACCCTTTTCCGGCAGGTATGAGTGCCCTTCTTGGCGAGTATGTTGGCAATGGGGAAAAGACAGAAAACCTGGCTCAACGTGCCCCTAGTTCATCATTTTGACCAATATTTGTTTTTGGCTTTCAACTAAAACAATTTTGACCAAAATGAGAGTTAGATTAGCATGCTTGTTCGATTTTCTGATTTGAAATCATGCAAGTCAGGTTATGAGAACTGAAAATTTTCCTTTTTTGGGTCCAAGAAATGGTCCAGTTTTGGAAAAATGGAGTAAGTTTTGAGAAAATTAGTCAACTTCATTAAAAATTCTCGAAACTATTTTTACAAATGGCCACTGCTCAATGAGCGCAGAATTTACTCTTGAGATGCACAACCTCAGATCCAAAATAATGAAAAAATTGCCCCTTGTCTGAACGGCACTGCATGGCAACTGAAAGTTGCCCCTAGTCTGAATAGCACCGCAGCACTGCACCGCAACGGAAAGTTACCCCTAGTCTGAATAGCGCCGCAGCACATGGCAACCAGTCCTCACAGTGACAATTACAACCAAATTCTCGGATACAGAGAAGAGAAAGACCAGAACCGTCACATGGACATAGTCAAATTTGAAGTGTTTTATGGCTGGACTTCAGAATCAAGTTGCCTACGTATCCCAAACATGGGAATCAAGCCTTGCGTAGTTCAGGGGTTAAGATACACTCGGGTATTAACCTCTCATTTTGTGCTCTAACTTTTGCCAAGGCCGCCCTTTCTGGGTTTTCAACCTTGCGAGCTTTGTTCTTCTTTTCTTTTCAATTCTTTTCATTTCTTTTCTTCTTTTTTCTTCTTTTCTTTTTTTTTCAATCTTTACATTTTTATTTTTTTGTTCTTTTTCTTCTTTTTCTTGCTCTAACTTTTGCCTGGGTCGCCCTTCCGGGTTTTCGGCCCAGTGAGCCTCTCAAGGGTAAAAGTGTAGCTTTGTCCATATCAAATGGTTTCAGATCTCGAAGCTATCTGAATCCAGGAGAGTGGTTGTTGTTCGCTGATGATGTAGAAGTCCATCCAATGGGGGGCTGAATTTGCCCCTAGTGTTATGGATAGGAACTCGGCCGTCTTTCAACAATACTTTCTTCCTTCCTCTCTTCGGGGATTTGGCATTCTTGCCGATCTTCGTTAGCTTGAGAAGTGACTCATCTTTCGATCTTCGAGCACATCTGACATTTTTGCCCCTAGTTCGAGGGGCGCTTCTGATCTAGCTTCACAAGCTTCCTTTTGATCATATCTGACCTTCTTGCCCCTAGTTCATGGGCTGCTTCAAATCTGGCCGCACAGGCCTTACATTGTGGTTGACCGTTGAACATTCTGAATCTAAGTTCAAGGTTTGAAAGTAAGAGGTCGAGCCTCGAGGCTGAGAGCGATCTTAGGCTGCACAATCTCAAGAGCGATTCCATACAGGTCTCCGCAGGATGGCGCAAAACATTTTTGAATTATTTTTAAGAAAGCGACTAGTCGCTCGTGCCGAAGACAATGTAGAACCAATCTGGATCAAGCCAGGATCCTTCTCAGTACTCACATTAACAAACATGATTTCATTCATTAAGGGCTTAGCATGCCTCTCTTTCTCTCAATTTGATCAAATTTGGCAAATCCCGAGGAATTCCTTCCTCTTCGTTTTGACTGCAGCGTTCGAAAAAGTTTTGAAAAACTTAGGTCAATGCAACAATTTCAAGGCAAAGAATGGTAGGTGAAGAGCACTGTCGTTCCATTCAAGTTTTCAGGCACAACTGGCGCAAGGCAGAAGCAAACACAAGAGTGTGAAAATCACTACTGTTTCATTTAGATCTTCTGGTGTAACTGGCTCCAAGGAAGAAACAGACTCAAAAGAGTGTAAAAGACAAACATAAAACATGAGAGTGATGTCCGAGGTGACACCCTCGGAATCACCCGACTTCTGTGCAACAGGGCTGACTCGATACAACAAGACAGACCCGACTGACATAGTACAAAAAGGCTGACTATATACAAGACAACAAAACTGACTGGATACCCGAGTCAGAAAGTACAAAACCTAGCATTCGCAAATGCTCAAACTAGTGCATGTCATACGCCACATCTGAAGTAAACTGAGCACCGCCTGTAGGTGGTTCAACCCCTCTGATCACATCACAGTATCTTCGAGATTCACAGATCTGGTGACGATAGACTTTGCTGAGCTTGGTGGGAGGATGACCCCGTTGTCAAACAAGTCATGTACTTTATGGCGAAGACGGAAGCAATTGTTGGTACTGTGACCGGTCTGTTGATGGTACGCACAGTACTGGGTAGTATCATGACCTGGTGGAAGATGAGCAGGGAGGGGCCGAGGCTCAAGGGGTTTAAGATGCCCCTTTTCAGCAAGGATTTGAAGTGCCTTGGAGAAAGGCATGTAGAGGGCATGGAAGACCCTATGACCTCGGGGTAGATACTTCGAGGTTTGTGGATTTTTGTCGGAAGCACTGGCAAAAGGGTCGGCAGGTGCTGACTTGGTTTACTGATCTTTTCCGGGTGCCGGGTTAGGGTTGAAAGAAATAGTTTTGGCACGACGGTCTTTCTCTCGATTTTCCCTTTGGCTTGAGTTGCCCTCAGTCTGAATGGGGAAAGTGTCATTCATAGTTTTTGCAACAACAGCGAGCACCTGCTGTTTGTTCAGTCCTCCGGCTTTCAAAGCCTCAACAGCCCACGAGAGTTGCTCGTAGGGATCGGTGTCCACTTTCACCGTGTTCTTACCACTCACCTCAGCTTGGCAGCAGGTTTGGGTTCCTACATCAGAGCGAAGCCTCGTTGTTATCGACATGCCATTACCGGATCTTGGGATGGCTTCAGGTTGACTGAGTTCAATTACAATTAGCCCTAATAGCGAGGGCTCTTCTGGCATGAAGTTTCCGGCATACAATGTGGTCGGTGGCGGGGCCGACATTCCGTTGGCTAGATCAGCCATAGACCTCTAAAGGTCACCAATCATTCCCATTAGCTCAAAAGCAGTGGGCTCACGGGTTTGAAATAGTTGGGGTTCCCAGATCGGATGTGTGGCAGGTGACCTGAGTGGGTGTGGCATGTCAACATCGGTTTCACCCTGCACGGTGATTCCCTGATTCAATGCTGCTGCCATTACCACAATCTCTTCTGAATTTTGTGTCATCACGAGTCTACTAAACTGAACAGAGGTGATGTGACTGGTGACTAACGGATCAAATGGACCAGTGAGCCTTAACTGGCCTTTCTCTGCCTTGCTTCAGTGAAGGAAGATACTGACTGCTCTGAATTGAATCTCTGAACCTTGAAAGAGAAAACAGGCAGCATCTCTGCCCAATTTCACCAGAACAGATATAAGCATAACTGAATAACTGTATTCGATCATTGATCGCTGCTCCTCAAATTACTGCCCCAAAACTGAATCTGATACCCACATACATAACTGATTCTCAAAATACTGATACTGATGCCCACGGGCCTGATACCCAGGCTTGCAAACTGATACATGCATTCTTGTAGAGACACACTCTAACAGCACATAGCAAGCAAGTGAGAGCCAAAAACACCCCTATGGAGGGGTAAGGTTTCCCTTTCCTATTTTGTCAGGAGCTAGGGTTTCAATACGCACACAGCGGTTTCAAACAACCTATAATCGGGTAAGCAACCTGTCCTAGTTTGGGATGGTCACTATGGATTCCGGATATACAGTAGGTCGAATGGTAAAAAAGGTGCCCCGGTAAAAATCGGGGTTTGTGTTCCCATCGTGGTAAAGCCCGTAACCGGTCAGCTTTATGGCATGCTTCTCAAAGCGAGCCTCCGACAAACCGTTCAAAAATAGTAGATGGCAAACACGGTGTCCTAGGCACACCAATGCACATGCAATGCAAAGAAACACATAAGTGAAATCAAAACAAGATATCATGAGTTTGAGTCAGCTTCTCTAACTCCCCAGCAGAGTCGCCAGAAACTGTAGACGTCTCCAAACGTCGCGGGAAAAATCCTGTTTTGTTCATTGGGCCTTACTACAGTTTGGACTTAATGTCACGGTCCTGTATCTAATCTCGCGGAGTGCAATGCCAGACCGATGAATCATCAAAGAGTCCAAATCTGGCAAATCATTTTGAAAAATTGATTTTTAAAAAGAAGCGCCAAACATGGACTGTTTTGCCAGATACAGAGTCGCCACCTAAATATTCTATTTTTGGGGGGGAGGAGAATTTAGGAAACCCTGACTTGTGCCTAAGGCCACGTGTCCGTCATCACTAAAGTTGCCTTGTCTCGCGAACTTGGGTACGATTGGGGAAGGTCACTTCGTGAGCACCCCCGTTCGCCCGATCAAAGATCGGCCTCTACTAACCATGATATCGAGTTTTGAAAATATTATGTGCCCTTATTCCGGTTATTAGCCTAGAATTACTATGTGATGCACACAACATACAAGTATAGACTGGATCGTTTGAGTTGGAACAAAACATTTCATGTTTGTTTATTTGAAAGATGGTTTGATGGTGCTACTCGCAAGTAGGCTAAGGCGTGGATTTTCCACCCTCAAGTGGGCTTAAGAAAACATGATTTTGCCACTCTCAAGTGGGCTTAAAACTCTCAATTGGTGAATTGTTCCAATTCAAATAACCCAACCTTCACCCACAGGCCTTTAAGCAGTTATATCACATAAGCAAATAGCCTCATGGCAAGCATGCTATCATGGCAGTCACTCACACGCATGCAAAGATGCTAAAGCATAAATACTTACCGAGTACTCCAAGCCAAAGAAAGAAGCTAATTATAAATCATGCATAAATCCTAACTATGCTGAAATGCCTAATGCGACACATGAAAAAATGCAACTAAGATAGGCTCGGCTATTCTAAAATGGCATATGAAATGCAATGCAGTTAGTATGATGTGCCGAGCCCGGTGCATGCAAGACAGATAAATGGATGCAAACATGCGAGCATAAGTATGCTAATTGAAACGTTCCCTAAACTAACCATCATAAGCTGGTAAATAAAGGGAGAAAGACGTGAGGTTGGAAAACATGCATCACACACACACGCACACTTATTAAAACATTGCCCTTCTCGGAGGGTCCGAATGAATAGTACAGAATAAACTAGCTAATCTAAGCTAATTAAACTAATTATTACACAACATTAATTAATTAATGAATTAAATAAGTAAATAAGGAAACTAGCATGAAAATTAAACAAAACAGACTGCCTCAGCTCGGTTCCAAATGATAGGGATGCATGCATGCTCAAGTCGCCTTGTCGGGAAATCCATCACGATGCCCCGATTTGCCTTTGTTTGCAACTGGTCCTAGAACACTGTACAAAGCTCCAGAAGGCTGCTGACCAATTTTTGCATGGCAAAGTATTTTCAACATATGTGTGCATGACCATTCTCCTCATCATTGCACAAGCTCCAGGGAGTGTAGTCCTCGATCCTCGTGCCACTGATCACGCATCTCGATGCATGATGGCCGAGGAGTCAGATTGCTTGGCTCAATGTAAAATGAATGCGCATATAAACACAACAAGGCCTAAACTCCATCATAGGTAATCCGGAGTGTCAGTGACCGAGAATCGAGGCACGTTTCGTCACTTGGAGTACAAAACGTCCCTCATTTCCCATGTTTGGAGTAAGCCCTATTCCAAGCACATTTCAATATACATGGCATAGCCCTATTCCAAGCACATTTCAATATACATGGCATACACAATACGACTAGCATGCAACCCTAAACGCAATGCAACCTAATCATGCTAGCATGCAAGGGATGATATGCAAACATGCAACTAGCATACACAATGCTATGAACTAAGAATGGCATACGCAATGCACATACGAAGATGGACATGCACGAAGACATGAACAAGGCATACACAGTGCGACAATCAAGCGTGTGACAACGTGGATATGGCATACATAATGCAAGATGGACTTAAACTAAAATGAATGAGCCTCAGCCAGACTCAAATCAGTGGCCATACATGATGAAAATGAAGCAACAACACACATGCAACCATGCACAAATGCAAGGGACTAAACCTAAGGCACAAAGTGCAACTCCACTAAAGCATGGTAATCATGAAATATGGCATACAATCAATATTTTACAGCTCTGAAATGACATGCAAGATGGTCTCGAATCATGCAAACACCTCACACAATGCATGCTAGATGGCCCAAATACCGAAACTAGTGAAGTGGATTACACTATAGGCATGCAAGCCAATACTCAAATGGCCAAACCAGCCCCAAACAGTCCCTATGCAGGCCAAAACAGTAGCAAATATGGACTAAAATGATGGCTCGCAAAGCATGGAAATGAAGCTCATGTAATGGTCCAAAAATGAGGTATTCATGCATAACTCTCAAACACATTTAAAGAGTGGAAAACATGGGAATATGGCATACATATAAGCTCTGAAATATGATACACAATGACCCCAAAACATGCAAACACCTCAATATAAGCATGCAATAGGCTTCAAAACTCAAAGCTAGGCAAGGGTATTGCACTACAACCATGCATAGCAAACATCATTCGACCATGAGGCCCAAAAACAGAGCTAAGGCAGTCCAAAACATGCACACAATCAGTTTAGAACATGGCCAAAATATGCTAGAATCAAAGGCCAAAACAACATGCATTACAAGCTAGTGAAGAGGATTTACACTACAAGCATGTGAAGTATTCAAGAGGCCACTAAACCAGCACAAGATACACATGCCAAATAAAGCCCAAAAACCCACTGAAACATGGTTAATGAATGCAAGAATGAGATGCTCCTTTGAAATGCTATGAAGAGGGTTATTCTACACATGCAAGATGGACATCCAAAATGGAAAAACAAGTTCTGCAAAGAGCCTATGAAGGTCCTAAAAGTCATAGAAAAGGGCCTGAAACAATCCTTGGAGGTGTGCAAATATAGGCTCCTTTGTAAGGCCAAAAATGCTAGTAAACAAGACAACAAGAGAGAGGGTCACCCCTCTTTGATTTTGGCCCTCAAAAATACATCCCAACAACTGAAAATCTGCTGGATTTTAGTGGTTGAAGGGCTAAGCAAAGCTCAATACAAAAGCCTTAGGGCTTGTCTCAAAATAAGGTGAAATGAAGCATACGAGGGGGTAGATGACCCCCAATAGAAAAATGATCTTAAACAAACATGTTGGGGACCTCCAAATAAGACTTTTTTCAGTTTACACAAAATCTAAAAAATGCTTGTAAGTATGCATAAAAGATGGAGCAAAATAAAACTCAAAAGAGGGAATAGGGTGTTATCCTTGTAGCTCAGCAACTCCAGCAGCTTATGGACCAAAAATGCAGCTCCTTAGGACCTCTCATGACCCTCCAAGAAGCTTAGGTTGGATTTGGAGGTTTTAGGCTAAGAGGTAGTGTGCAAAGGGGCAAGAACTTAGCATTTTTGAACACAAAATATAGACACAAGGGGGGACGTATGTGTGTATGTTTCAGCCAAATTTAGCCCCCTTGCAAAGGAAGAGGAGGCCTTTCTTTGTAGACAAGAGGGACTAAAGCTTCTCCAAGAAGCTTCAAACCAAGCTTGAAGATCCTCCATACCCGAGTATGGAGGATCCATTCTGTGCCTTCCAGCAGTTGGCAACTACTCACAGAGACAAGATTGAGGGAGGTAGGCCGACCAGTTCAGGTGGTCGGCCGACCAGTTCAGGTGGTCGGCCGACAACTTCCCCTGGTCGGCCGACCAATTCAAAAGGTCCAAGCTTAAGAAATGTGGTCGGTAGCCCTAAATGGTGGTCTCCCAACTGAATGCAAGCTAGTGGTATGGTGGGAGACTAGTAAATGTGGCTCAAAGGTGAGGGAGACCAGTTTCCTGTCAAGAAAAGCGGCTGGCGGGAGAAAAATGGTCTCCAAGGAGAAAAGGTGGTCTCCCACCCTTGTACCACCTCCCAAACAATGAAAATAGGGTCCATGCCAAAAATGAACCAAGACGGATGCAAAACGAGGGTTCGACGGCCAAAACGCGCAGCTGGATGCCCCGAAAACTGACTGTTAAGCATCGAAAGTGGCGTGCGACCATGAAGGTGGTCTCCCGGGCCAGAGTATCCCTCTAGAGAGAGGAAACAAGGTGTGTGCCAAAAGCCGGAGCAAACGGAGAAAGTTAAGCGTTCCCGAACCGAGGCGTACGGCCGATGACTCCGAAAATCGGAAAGTGGTCTCCAAACGGGAACAGTGGTCTATGACCACGAAAAGTAACCTATGGCCATTGAGAGATGGTCTACGAGACCTCTCCCTCCCTTCAAGAAGAGAAAACAGAACCTGATTTGCAAACCGAGGCAAACCACAAAAGGTTCCCAAGGTCCGGGGGTAAGGCTCTCAGCTGAAACTCCGAAACCTCAGAACGAGCACAACATGCGCAATCACCGAGCGCTCAATCGATGATGTCTAAGTCTTAAGGTCAATCTAAAATGGGGTGTCTACACCTATGTGGGAAAACCATTTTTAGGTGCTGATGATATGTCTCCACCAAAGCAATAGCTTGGAAGGATTTGGAAAAAGTGCTTCATTTTGTTTATTTGTTGTATTTATTTTGTACAAGCTTAGGGCTATATTTATACTGAATTTAATCTCACTTTTGTTGTAACTAGGTATTGTCATTGAAAGTTGTAAGCCTTTAGGGCATTTATTATTTGTTTTAAATCTTATTTCACATCTTTAACTTATAACACATGATATAGATTCAGGGTTAGGACTTGTGAATGTATAACTGCATGTACTACCTTTTGTACCACGAGATTATATGAAATGAAAGGTTACTTATTTCAGAAAACTATATTTACACATTGTTATTATTTACTAATATTGTGGATAGTTTATTGTAATTATTTCGGGGCGTTACAAGTTGGTATCAAAGCATACCGAGTTTGAATACTTTGGGTATGTAGGATGTGGTTCTTACCACAATGGGTTTATCTCGCTTGATAGAGATACTTATGTGTATGGTATGCTATGTGATAACATGTTTATGAAGCTAAATAGGTATAGAATTTAATTTCTAAGATGTTGATTAGGTCTATGAGTTTCTAGAAATCCTGTTAGAAGAGCACTTGATCACTGCTATTTCTTACTAAAACTCTGGCAACGTCGCGGGACGATCATTATTTAGAAAGGAAATTCATTTGTGTTTATGTGATTATGTGCTTCTGTAGAGTGAATTAATTGCTGTCCATCGCATTAGGACGTGAGTGAGCTAACTTCGGCACATTTGTAAATGTGCTAATATCTTGTGTTACCTTCAGTAGAATATCAGGACATAGACGTGGTGGTAGTAGGCGTGGCAAGCCTAGAAGGCAGGAGGTGCCGTTACCAGATGATAGTCCAGCCTAGGAAGAAGGAGTTGGTCAGGCCAATATGGCAAAACCGGTTGGTCAATAGACCATAGGCTCTTTAGCCCGTGAGATGGCTGGAGCCTTATGGAAATCTAGGGAAATTCTTAGAGCTGATAATCAAGTCCAAGCCCAGGTCACTGAGATAGGGCCGTCGTTTTTTAAGATGGAGTTCTTCCGGTCTAATCCGAATGAGTTTTTTGGGGGATCCAAAAGAGCCTTTGAAGTGGATGAATGGCTCGAGCAGATGGTGAAGACATTCGAGATGCTTGGCATCGAAGACGATGGGCTGAGAGTGACCTTGGCATTGTTCCAGCTAAAGAGAGATGTGGGTCAATGGTAGAAGTATGTGCGTAGGCGCATTGGAGTGACATGGGAAGCCTTTGTCAATGTCTTCCGGGATAAGTTTTCACCTCCCACTGTTAGGGAGAAGTTGAGGGAGTAGTTCTTGAAGCTCAAGCAGCTTAACACAACAGTGGTCGAGTTTGAGGCTACTTTTACTAGTTTGTTGAGGTTTGCATTGGAGTTGGTAGCGACGAAGGAACGCCATTGCTTAAAGTTTGAGAAGAGGTTGAGGACTAGACTCCTTTTCAAGGTGGCCGCGTCCATGATTACGGATTACAGTCGTCTTGTGGAAGCGGGGGCCCACTTAAAGATCGTGATTCAGACTGAGGAGGAGCGGATCAGGGGCTCCAAGCACAGGAATTAGGAGGTTTAAGGGAAGACTCGGGACAGTATGAGGCAAAGGGGTTCCACTCCACAGCAGTCCCAAGGAGCACAGTCTAGGTCCATTTTTCTTGTACCGAGTTCTGGGTCAGGGAGAGGTGGTCAGGGAGGGATCACTTGTTTCAAGTGTGGTCAGTTGGGTCACTAGTCGATTGTTTTCCCGCACAATGGAGGAAGGCAACAGTCTACACCATCGACAACTCGTTCTTAGAGCCAGAGTCCACGTTTAAATTAGCATACCTCATGTAATGCATGCGTGCATTCATTCATTTGTTTTACATGCACCGGGCTCGGTACATCACACTAACTGCATTTGTATTACTGCATTTTACATGCCATGCTTAGGTTAGCCGAGCCTACTCTAATTGCATTTTGCATGCGTTGCATTAGCCACTCTAACATGAACTAGGATCATGCATGTTTGCTAACTAGTTTATTGTTTTGGTACGGAGTACGATGTAAGTATTTATGCTTTAGCATCTCGCATGCATGTGAATGTTGCCATGACAGTATGTTTGCCATGTGGCTAAGTGCTTATATGAGATAAACTATTTGAATGCCTGTGGGTGAAGGTTGGATTGTTTGAGTTGGAAAAACTCGTTGAAATCCGTGTTTTAGCCTACTTGCGAGTAGCAAATTCCGAAGCGCTTTTCAAAACAAACGGATATGCAATGCTTATTTCCAAATTAGACAATCTAGTCTGTACTTGTTTGCTGTGCGCATAACATAGTAATTCTAGGCTAACAAATTGGAATAAGAACACATAATGTTTTCAAAAAACGGATATCACGGTTAGTAGAGGTCGATCTTCAGATCGGGCGAGAGGGGGTGCTCATAGCTGACCTTCCTCAATCGTACCCTAGCTCCCGAGCCGAGACTACTCCGGTGATGACGGACATGTGGCCTTCGGCACTGAGTCAGGGTTTCCTAAATTCCCCCATAAAAAATATTTAGGTGGCGACTCTGTATCTGGCAAAGCAGTCCATGTTTGGCACTTCTTTCCTAAAATCTGTTTTCTCAAAACGATTTGCCAGATTTGGACTCTTTGGTTCAAGATTAAGAACCGTTGAAGAACAGGATAACAATGCTTTCATTTAATGAGAGTGGTGAAGTTGAAGAACCTAAGAAGGGGATGTATTTTACTTCAAAACAAGAAGTGAACGCATTTTATGCAAAATATGCAAAACACTGTGGCTTTGCGATAGCTTATAGAACACAAAATCTAACAAGTGATAAGGAAGTAAAGTACTTTGGAATTGAATGTACTCGGACGCGGAACAGAACAAAAAGATCAGGAGTAAATCCCTTGGAGCCATCTTTGTCATAAAAAATTGATTGTAAAGCAAGGGTAAGAGCCAGTCTACAAAACGATGGAAGATATAAGTTAATCACAGTTGTGCTTGAGCACACTCATGATTTGATTCCTATTGACTTACGACATTTTGCAATGAATAAGAGGATTCTTACTCCGGTAAAGAGGAGACTAGAAGTGAACGATGCAGTAGGGATTGGGGTGGCGAGGAATTTTCATTCCATAGTTGTTGAAGCAGGGGGATATGAGGCATTAACGTTTGATGAATGAGATGCAAAGAATTATATTGAGAATGCTAGAAGATTGAGACTTTGGCTAGGAGACGCCGAATCAGTTACACTTTATTTCCATAAAATGCAACAACTAAATTTGAACTTCTATTCATTGATATGCCACATCCACCCAGGTCGCCTGTTGTGCACCCGGTCTAGGCCCCCCAGCTATACCAGGCTCGCGAGCCTACTGCATTTGAACTAATGGGGATGATAGGTGATCTCCAGAGGTCTGTGGCGAATCTCGCCTATGGAATGTCAGCTTCACCACCAGCCGCACCGTATGCCGGGAGTTTTATACCCCAGGAGCCCCCGCTGTTGGGGCGAATTGTGATCGAACTTAGTCAACCAGAGATGGCCTCCAACTATGGCAACGACATATCAACATCAACTCAAACCCTCGATCAGGCTGAGGCCAGTGGAAAAGGCAAAATGAAGGCAGATGCCAATCCCATTGAACAACTGTTGTGGGCAGTCGAGGCTTTGAAAGCTGCGGGAATGAACAAGCAACAGATATCCGCAGTTGTGGCAAAAACTGTGGAGGATGCTTTCCCCACTCCGCCTGAGGGTAGTTCGAGTCAGTCAGAAAATCGGGATAGGCCCCGTCATGCCAAGATAGTTCCTCCTATTCCCGCCCCTACACCCGGGAAAGATCAGAAAGCTAAAGTGGCGCCTGCCGACCCTTTCGCTTGTGCGGCTAGTAAGAGCGCTCAGACTCCAAAGTACCTGCCCCGGGGGCACAGGACCTTTCATGCTCTCTATATGCCTTTATCCAAGGCACTTCAGATCCTTGCCGAGAGGGGACACCTTAAACCCTTGGAGCCTCGGCCTCTCCCGAAGAATCTCCCCGCTATGTATGATGCTGCTCAGTACTACGCGTACCACCAGCAGACAGGCCATGCCACCGACAATTGTTTCCGCCTCCGTCATGAGGTGCAAGATTTGATTGACAACGAGGTTATCCTCCCGCCCACCGCAGCCAAGTCCGTTACCACCCAATTATTGGATTTTGAGGATACAGATACTGCAAGTATGTAATTAGAAAGTGAACCACCTGCGGGCGGCATCTGGATGTATTTTGAATGTGGCGTCTGGCACGCATTTTTGAGTGGCTGTGAACGCTAGCTTTGTAAACCCTGGCTTGGGTATCGAGTCAGTCTTTTGTTTTGAGTCTGTCTCTTTGTCTTGAGTCAGTCTTTTTTTGCTTAAGCGTCCGTCTTGTTGTAACGAGTCAGTCCTCTTTGTATAGAATACCAGGTGATTCTGGGGTTGTTGTCCCGAACACCGTTTTGTCTTGTAATTACCTGTTTTTGTTTTTGAGTCTGTTTCTGCCGAGGGGCCAGTTACACCAACAAATCTGAATGAAACAGCTGTTGCTATCTCATTTTCGTGCTTACTTTCAGTATAAGTGCCAGAGGATTTGAATGGGCTGACAGTACACCTCGCCTGCTCTCCTGCGCGCCAAGCTCATTGTATTAACCTAAGTTTTTCAAAAAACCCTTTTGAACACGGCGGTGATAAAAACAAAGGGGAAGCAATTCCTCGGGTTTTGCGAAATTTTGATCATCTTAAGAGAAAGAGAGACGTGCTAAGCCTTTTTATGAATGAAATCATGCTTGTCAGCGTGAGTACTGAGAAGGATCCTGGCCTGATCCAGATTGGTTCCACACTATCTTCGGCGCGAGCGATTCGTCGCTTTCTTAAAAACTTTCAAAAACAAATGTTTTACGCGGCCCTATGAAGACCTGTGTGGAATCGCTCTTGAGATTGTGCAGCCTAGGATCGCTCTCAGCCTCAAGATTCAACCCGTCTGTTTCGAACCTCGAACTCATTCGGGGCATTCAACGGTCAACTGTCGCAGAAGGCCCGTGTGGCCAGTTTTGAAGCAGCCCTCGAACGAGAGGCACCAAAGTCGAATCAAAAGAGTAGATCTCACTTGAAAGAGCTCGTGGAGCAGCCATGACGAAGTCTCCTACGAATCATTGCAACAGCCGTTCTCCTAGACACAGAGAGGCTTCAACTTCAAAAACCATTTGGCATGGACTTGTTGCACTTTTACCCTTTGAGAGGCTCGCTAGGTCGAAAACCCGGAAGGGCGACCCAGGCAAAAGTTAGAAGCAAAAAAGAAAAGAAGCAAAAAAAGAAAAGAAAAGAAAAATGCAGAAAATAAAAGAAAAAGAAATGAACAAAAGAAAAAATAAAAAGAAGCTCGCAAGGTCGAAAACCCGCATCGGGCACCTTGGCAAAAGTTAGAGCCTGAAAAGTGAAGGTTAAAATACCAGAATGTACCTTAACCGAAACTACGTAAGGCTTGATTCCCATGTTTGGGATACGTAGGCAACTTCATCATGAAGTCCAGCCCCCAACGCTTTCATAGCGTCTCAGTCCATGCAATGGTTTCGACTTCATCCCAAAGTCTAGTCGCCAACACCTTCCAAGGTGATTGTGTCCATACATTTGTTGTGACCGTCTTCGTCATCTCTGTATCCAAGAGTTCGACCACCGCCAATGAAGACTATTTGCAGACTGCTGCGGCACCGTCCAAACAAGGGGCAACTTTCCGTTGCCACGAGTCGTCGTGAGCCGCCATTCAAACCAGGGGCAACTTTCCGTTGCCGTGCGGCGTTCTTTAAGCCAGGGGCAATTTTCCATTGCCTCCGATCCGAGGTTGCGCATCTCAAAGAGTAAGTTCCATGCTCGTTGAGCGTTGACTATTTGCAAAAATAGTTTTTGAAAATTTTTACTGAGGTTGACTATTTTCTCGAAAACTATTTCGTTTTCCAAAACTGGACCATTGTCTTGGACCCAAAAGGGAAAATTTTCAGTGCTTACAGCCTAACTTGCATGGTCTTCAAATCAAAAATCGAACAAGTACGTTGATCTAACTCTCATTTTGATCAAAACTGTTTTAGTAGAAAGCAAAAACAAAAAATGGTTAAAATGATGAACTAGGGGCACAGTTGAGTCAGGTGTTCTGTCTTTCCCCCGTCATCGACGTACTTGCCAAGAGGGCACTCTACCCACCAGAAGAAATAGCTGTGAGCTAACGGCATTGGGCATGAACCCGCAACTTCCTATTCACTCATTAACCACATTGGGGAGGGACGAAAAATGAGAGAATAAAGAATAGAGAGGTGTAAGTTGAGAGGAAAAGCGAGCCAAAGGGTTTTGAGAGAAAAACCAAGCTTGAGTGCCAGAGTGATGTGAGAATCACAAATCAGAAAGGGTGGGAAACAATACCCGGAGAAACTGGCTCCTCGTGGTCTGAGGTCCCCCGTTTTCGTTGACGCGTCTGTGTATCGTGTCTTTTGTTTTGTTTACCTCAACCTTTGTTTTAGGTCTTTTCCGAGCGTGTGTCGTTATGTTTAGGTCGTGTACCCTTTTGTTTGAGTCCTCCCCGCTGTGTTCAGTTGTAGGCTCAATACCCTGGTTTGAAAAACCCTTATTCAATTTCAAAAATCGTTTATACTTAGAATTCTGTGCCATTCTCTATATTTGAGTATGCTTCAACTCCAACCGGTTCCACCTTTGAGCTCCGTCTTGTCAGATTGGGCCATTCACTCAGGATTTGCTGTGTGCAGAATGAACCGAATGCTGTGCTATGGGCTGTATGCAGATTAATCCCCAGCAGAGTAAGGGCTGTGCTTCCAGAATCAGGCAGTGGGCTGCTTGGGCTATGTTGCTGTTGGCTGTTTAGTTATCTGATTACCACAGTGCAAGTGTTCAACATTCAGACCACAGATCAATTTCATTTACATTGAAGTGTAATCTGATGGGATGCGATGCAATACATGAGATATGTAAATGTAACACTTTTTAAGATAAAAAGTTTGTTCATTTCATAATCTTTTAAGTACACAAGTTTTGGAAACAAAAATCTCCCCGCCGCAGTACAGAGTATCCTAACTACCAACAAAAAGGAAAAAGTACAAAGAAGAAGAAAAATAACAAAAAGCTGTATCCGTGTCCAGCGACTCCAAGGGCTAACGGTCTGTCCTAGTCCTCTTCCTAGACGAAGGCCCAGGAGCATCATCAGCATCATCGTCAGAGCCCGAGCTAGTGCCGCCTCCGGTCTCCTCCTCTGATGACTCCGACTCTGCCTCTGCCTCCGCCTCTGACTCGTCATCCTTATCATCGTTGTCATCAGGAACGGGAGCCCGCGAACTACTCCCGGCATAAGTGCGCCCCGCCTTGGAGCGGGGGAATACTCGGCCCTCCTCATCTCTCCCTCGGGCAGGGACGGAAGGTCCAGCTGGAGCACCTCCTACCCCGGGAATCTGGAAGGGAGGCTGAAAAAGTACACAAAAGACAAATGCATCAGTATACTATGGACAGTTTATTAGTGCAGAATGCAGTGTATGAGTACAGTATGTGAATGCCGTGGACAGTTTATTAGTGCAGAATGCAGTGTATGAGTACAGTATGTGAATGCCGTGAGCAGTTTATCATTGCAGAATACAGTGTATGAGTACGGTGTGTGAATGCCGTGAACAGTTTATCAGTGCAGAATGCAGTGTATGCATACAGTGTGTGAATACCGTGAGCAGTTTATCAGTGCAGAATGCAGTGTATGAGTACAGTGTGTGAATGCCGTGAGCAGTTTATCAGTGCAGAGTACAGTGCAGAATGCAGTGTATGCAGTGTATCAGGTGTTGTGTTGTGCATTAGATTACGTGAATCAGTTTGTGAGTGATTTGAGGCTGTGATCAGAAGAACATACCGGAATGCTGTAGAGGGCCAAGAGATCAAAGGTCCGCTGGAGCATCCCCATCATGGAGGCATTCATCTCCAATGACTGCCGGGTGTACGCAGAAGAAGCCTGCAAAAGTATCAGATGCATCAATATTCTGTGGAATATCAAATAAACTGAAATGAAATGACTGTACAGAAATGCAGTAATACATACCGGAGGTAAGTCGGGGACACCGACAAACTCGTGATCAGCTAGCGGAGGGGCAAAGGGGATCTGATAGGTCGCCCCGCCCTGCCCTCGGAAAGTCAATGAAGCGGCAGAACAGGCCAACCAGTCCCCCGTCCCCCCTGAACTCCGCCCCTGCCACGGACTTGGGCCCTCCTCGAAGCTCCGGCTCTAGCTTCCGCTCCCGCCCTCGCTGTTGGCGCCATGGGTCTAACTCCCTCTGCTCGACGGCCGCCACCCAGAGGCCACATAAGATACGTCTGTACGTACTCTCGGTAGTCGCCGATGCCTCTGAAGCGGGTCGCCTCCCAACCGATGGTGTAATCGTCCATCTGCTCAGCGGTGAGCCTCTCGGTCTCCCTCATATCCTCGGGAGGGTGAGCCGGGACTATCTGCTACGGTAACCCTAGGGTCTGGCATAGGAAAAGCTCACCCAGGTACCAAGGCCGACAGACCGGGCCCTCCAACAAGATCCGGAAACGCGAGGTCTCATCGGCACCGGCAAACCGATCCCGCGTCACAGCTGGCAAAGGAGCCCAAGGCTGCCAGGTGATTTGAAAATGCAACACAGTTTGTTATCTACTGTTATTGAAATATGCAGTGGAAAGGCGAAGCTTAAATGAACTGCGAGTAAAACATACCTCCGCGGGGGTGATGGTATCAAAGAAGCGGCGGAAGAAGCTGAAAGTCTCTCGCGGCCTCCGGGTGCATCTCCTGTCAAAGCGGCGCGAAAAGGGGACGACCAGAGGGGTCTCCGTGACCGGTACGGGTGCGAGCCTAGGAAAGTAGGCATAAACCCACAACTGCAGAGAAAACATCAATATGACTATCAGATGAAGCAGAATATAGAAGAGAAGCAGAAATGGCAGAGCCGTGTGTTGTGCAGTGTATTGTGCAGAGTGTACAGTGTGAGCAGTGTACAGTCAGTGAAAAGCAAAGTGTATGTGTGTGCCGTGTGTACAGTATACAGCAATTATAAAGCAGACTACAGTGTGTGCAGTGTACAGAGTACAGAAAATATAGAACAGAAATGAAAAGCGGAGAAGAAATGTACCTCCCAAGCCCGCCAATAGCCTCCGAGCAACTGCCCGCTGCCGCGGGAAGCCGAGCTCATGTACCCATAGAGAGTGGCCAGAGCCGCGCCACCACATTCGTAATGCAAGATGCCTCGGACGTCCACCAGTGCGCTGAGTAGACAGAGAGGCACGGTGTTCGCCCGGTCGGCGAAGATGGTCATCCCGAATAAGAACATAAGGAAGCCGCGAGCGTACCTCTCCACGGCCTCCGGAGTCATCAGAGCTGCGTCAACGAGGGTGGGCTAGACCCAGAACTGCACCTCAAACCAGGAGTATCGGACGTAGCCTGGACGAGTGAGGGGTGGCACCTCACCGAGTAGATGGATCTGAGCGGCAGTCCACTCGTCCATGTCAATATCAAAGGGGATCGGATCACCCCCTACCCCGATGCCTGTGAGCATCGAGAAATCGTAAGGGGTCATCGTCATGTCCCCTGCCGCGGAGAAGTGGAATGAATTGGTGGTGTCCCACCACCTCTCCACCAGAGCGGCGAGTAGAGGTCTGCACGTAGTGAGTCGCGAGAGCCCTCTGCAGAAGGCGCCGAAACTCGCCTGGTCCACTATGCGACGGACCGCATCAGGAAGCTCGGCGTACCACTCTCGAGCGCCGGTGTTCCCATACCCGCGGATGGTATGGGAATCTCCCTGTAAATAGAAAACAACAATTGCAAGGCAATATTCAAAATGCAGTTCTAAGAAGCATATAGATGTAGCATGCGTGCAAGTTTGACAAATGCAAGCAAATACCAGGTGCCGGTGTGCTTACAGTGAACTACAACGTGTGATGCGTCAGCGTGTTCGGGTGGTTCAGTACAGTATGGCATGTGTGCAAGTTTAACAGATTCAAACAAATATCAGGTGCCGGTGTTTGTAGTGGAATACGGTGTGTGCCGTGTGTTGAGTGGTTCAAGGCTAGTGCAGTGTGTGTGCACGTGTGAGTCCTAAACAGATAATCAGTTACAAGTGCATTTGCAATCAACTACAATATACAGAGCATCGACTGTAATCGGTTATGGCAGTTGACAGTTTTGTATCCTACATTGCAGAAAGTAAAGCAGAGAAAAGAGAATTACCTCGGAAGTGTCGAAGGACAAGTGGGAGGTAGGCTCACGCAGTAGTAGCTCGGGTCGCACATACCTCTCGAAACTCCTGAACTGGCGCAGTCCGTCAGGGGGCAGAACATGGATTGCCGGCCGGTAGGTCACCGGGTCGAACGGGCGCTCGCTCAAGGGTAGGAGCTCGACCCCGAGATCCATCTCGTGATCCGGCGGAGTCCCACCGCGTGGAATGTCATCCTCCATGTCAAGAATGATGAGAAAATAGCCGGAAGGAGGAAAACCGGGCTAGAATACGGAAAGTCAACCGAAAAGTCAACTCCCGGGAAGGCCGAAAATGACCGAAAAGGCCGGGATGTGAAAGGGCACGAAAATCAAGAGGAAAGCGAGGGGAACAAACCCCAAAAAGGTGGGAACGGCAAACGAGGCACCGAAACAAAGATTTGTTCGGTTGAAAATGTCCGAAACGCGAAGAAAATCGCGAATCCAACGACGAAACGGGCGTAGAACGCGAAGAAACGGAGAAAAGATGAGAGAGAAACACTCTAGAGAGAGAGGGTGTGAGTTTTCGGCGGAAGAAGAAGTGGGAAATAGGGTTTAGAAACCCTATTTTAAAACACCCGAGGTGAAATGTCGAATCTGCCCCGACTCAGGAACTTTTTGCCGGTCGGCAACATTTTGTGCCGGCCGGCATAAAATTGTGCCGATGGAATTGAATTAGTGCCGATGGACGCCCGGTGATTTATTCTGATGGCCGGTGGACATCCGGTGGTCTCCTACAGTGATTTTGGAGCCTCCTACACCCTTGTTTGAGTTATGTGTGGGGTCCAGGGCCTTTGGTACTCAAGACAGTGCAAAACAGTGTGTTTCCGACGCTTAACCGGCCTCCGTTTTGACCTCGGGTCGTGTCTTCAGTGCGTGGCACCCGAACTCGTGCAAGGTGTATCCTTTCCGTATCCTTTTGGCTTTTACAAAACTCAAAAGTTGCCCCATGCGCATCGCACTGTTTTGTGCATTTCAAAATCACTCGCGCTGTTTAGCGCATCGCACTGTTTTGTGCATTGCAAATCACTCGCGCTGTTTAGCGCATCACACTGTTTTGTGCATTTCAAAACCACTCGCGCTGTTTACCGCATCGCACTGTTTTGTGCATTGCATTTCAATCGCGCAGTTTAGCGCATCGCACTGTTTTGTGCATTTCAAAATCACTCGCGCTGTTTAGCGCATCGCACTGTTTTGTGCATTGCATTTCAATCGCGCTGTTTAGCGCATCGCACTGTTTTGTGCACTTCAAACCACTCGCGCTGTTTAGCGCATCGCACTGTTTTGTGCATTGCATTTCAATCGCGCTGTTTAGCGCATCGCACTGTTTTGTGCACTTCAAATCACTTGCGCTGTTTAGCGCATCGCACTGTTTTGTGCATTGCAAATCACTCGCGCTGTTTAGCGCATCGCACTATTTTGGGCATTTCAAAACCACTCGCGCTGTTTAGCACATCGCACTGTTTTGTGCATTGCAAATCACTCGCGCTGTTTAGCGCATCGCACTGTTTTGTGCATTTCAAAACCACTCGCACTGTTTAGCGCATCGCACTGTTTTGTGCATTGCATTTCAATCACGCTGTTTAGCGCATCGCACTGTTTTGTGCATTTCAAAATCACTAGCGCTGTTTAGCGCATCGCACTGTTTTGTGCATTTCAAAACCACTCGCGCTGTTTAGCGCATCGCACTGTTTTGTGCATTTCAAAACCACTCGCACTGTTTACCGCATCGCACTGTTTTGTGCATTGCATTTCAATCGCGCTGTTTAGCGCATCGCACTGTTTTGTGCACTTCAAATCACTCGCGCTGTTTAGCGCATCGCACTGTTTTGTGCATTGCAAATCAATCGCGCTGTTTAGCGCATCGCACTGTTTTGTGCATTTCAAAATCAATCGCGCTGTTTAGCGCATCGCACTGATTTGTGCATTTCAAATCAATCGCACTGTTTTGTGCATTTCAAAATCAATCGCGTTGTTTTGTGCAATTCATCACTCGCGCTTTCTTGCGCATCGCACTGTTTTGTGCACCTTACTTGCATCTTGCATGCATCCTCTCGCGCTATCTTGCGCACCTCACTTGTACTTGTTAGTACATTGCATTGTTTTGAATACAAACCGGCTTCGCGTAGCGTATAAGTCCAATTTTCAAAATTTTGCATTCTGTGTGGCATGCATGTCACACTTGCATCATTTCGCATCTTATGAGGCATGCGTGACTCATTTGTTTCATTTTGCATTCCGTGTGGCATGCGTGTCTCATTCGTTTCATTTTACATTCCGTGTGGCATGCGTGTCACACTTGCATCATTTTGCATCTGATGAGGCATGCGTGTCTCATTTGTATCATTTTACATTCCGTGTGGCATGCGTGTCACATTTGCATCATTTTGCATCTTATAAGGCATGCGTGCCTCATTTGTATCATTTTACATTCCGTGTGGCATGCGTGTCACACTTGCATCATTTTGCATCTTATGAGGCATGCGTGTCTCGTTTGTATCATTTTACATTCCGTGTGGCATGCATGTCACACTTGCATCATTTTGCATTTTATGAGGCACGCGTGTCTCATTTGTATCATCTTGCATCATGCTTCATTTGCATCGGCATGCGTGCCTCATTCTTGCATTGTCATGCATATTGCGATGGTCTGGCGAGACCTTAAACACGCACGGTCTAGGAGACCTTAAATCCTTGGGAGGTGTGAAACCTCTGGTGCATTGATGTGCGCAGTTCGGTTGCATTGTCATGCATATCTTAAGCCGCGTGTTGTCGCGCATTCCATGCAACATGCATGTTATACATCATTTGCATTTCAAAACACATGCATTGTCATGCATACATTTTGTATCCCGGTCTAGGAGACCTTAAATCCTCGAAAGGTGCAAAACCTTCGGCACATTGCGTTGGTCTGGCGAGACCTTAAACACGCACGGTCTAGGAGACCTTAAACCCTTGGAAGGTGCGAAACCTTCAGCACATTGGCGTGTGCAGTTTGCATACATTTTGCATCCCGGTCTAGGAGACCCTAAATCCTCTGAAGGTGCAATTCCTTTGGTGTTTGTCGTGCCCGAACGACTTTTGGTGGTCTGGTAAAGCCACCAGTCTATGTTTGCGGTGAGTTCCTAGAAGACCGAATGGGACGGTGGAAGCTAAAGTTCGAACGGCTAATGCCTAGAACGCAAAGGTTCGGGAGTTCCGAGACTAAAGTCTGGTTTAAATACCCAGGGGTGTATCCTCGGCTTGAAATCTGTATGGAAGCCCCATAGATTGAGGCAGCATGTCGGCGCCTCAGTTCTGGATACTGAACCAACCTAGTATATCGCCCTGTTGGTAAGATAAGGAAAGTTGCAATCATAGTCATTGCATCATAGTGCATTGTCATGCATTTCCATTGTAGCTTGCATGCATCCATTGCATTTTCCCCAGTAGATTGCATCATACTGCATTTTGTAAATATCCATTCCATTGCATATTTGTAGATATTGCATTGTAGATTGCATGCATTCACTGCATCACTTCCGCCTGTGGCTTGCGCCTTTCCCTGTTGAGCTTGGTTTGGTATGTGCCCATACTTTTTACGTCAAAACATAGTTCAGTAGACCGTTCTATGTTAGACGTGGCTTGTATGCGTACATGCCCTACCTAGGCAAGATTTGGTTTAGCCCGCGTGCCATATCCATTTCATCTCCCCAGCATATCCATATATATATATTACATTGTAGTGTAATTTTTGCATCCGGCATTAGGATCATTGTCCTTTTTCCAGCGGGTTGTTTCCCCACTTATGTCAATCCCCCCCAATACTTGTTCTTGTGTCTGTCAACAATGCTCATAGTTCAGTTGACCGTTCTATGGTAGACAGACTTGTTACCTCCATCAATCTATTTCACATAGGTGTGGTTTCGAACCACTCATGATTGGATCGTGATTCAATTGCTTTGCATATAGTTTGCATTGTTTCAATTACATTGCATCTTTATTTGCATTGTTTATACATTGTTTTGTATTTATTGCATATCATTTTGCATCCATTCTTGCATTGTCATGCATGTTGAGGCAGACCGTGGTGTGTGCAGTGTACAGAATACAAAAAACGTGAAGCAGAAATGTAAAAGAGGAAGAAGATGTACCTCCCAAGCTCGCCAGTAGCCGCCGAGAAGCTGTCAGCTGAGGCGGGAAGAAGAACTCATGTAACCATACAAAGTGGCCAAGCCGGCGCCACCCCAGTCATAGCGGCGGATCCGCCTGACATCCACCAGTGCGCTCAACAGACATAGAGGCACGATGTTCGCCCGGTCAGCGAAAAGAGTCGTCCCGAGCAGGAACATGATGAAGCCCCGCGCATACTGATCCACCTCCTCTGGGGTCATCTGCGCCTCCTCCGCTAAGGCCGGCTGAATCCGGAAATGGCTCTCGTACCAAGAATACCTGACAAACCCTGCTCGAACGAGGGGAGGCTGAGTGCCGAGCAGGTACAGTCGGGCGGCGTCCCACTCAACCATATCGGTGTCGAAGGGGATCGGATCACCCCCTACCCCGATGCCGGTGAGCATCGAGAAATCGTAAGGGGTCATCGTCATGTCCCCCGCAACGGAGAAGTGGAAGGAGTTGGTGGTATCCCACCACCTCTCCACTAAAGCGGCGAGCAAGGGCCTGCAGGTCGTGAGCCGGGAGAGCCCCCTGCAGAAGATGCCAAAACCGGCCTCGTCGACGATGTGACGAACCGCGTCTGGAAGCTCTAGGTACCAATCCTGAGCAACTATATTCCCATACCCGCGGATGGTATGGGAATCCCCCTGTAATCAAAAAAGAAAGGAAAAAAAAAAAAACAATTGCGAGGCAATATTCAGAACACAGTTTTAAGAAACATACAGGTGTACAGCATGCGTGCATGTTTTCAAATTCAAGCAGACATCAGGTGCCGGTGTACTTACAGTGAACTACAACGTGTGATGTGTCAGCATGTTTGAATGGTTCAGGGCAAATACAGCATGTGTGCATGTTTTCAGACTCAAGCAGATACCGGGTACTAGTGTGTATGTAGTGAAATACAGTGTTCGCCGTGTGTTTGGGTGATTCAGGGTCAGTGCAGTGTGTGTGCACGTGTAAGTTTCAAACAGATATCGGTTGTAAGTTTGTTTGCAATCAACTACAGTGTACAGTGTATCAGTGCATCCGAGCTAAGCAGTTAGAGAACAGAATCAACTAATGGCAGTTATGTTCTACATTGTGGAAAATAATAAAACAGAAGAAAGAATGTTACCTCGGAAGCGCCGAAGGACAGATGGGAAGTAGGCTCACGCAGGAGAAGCTCAGGTGCCACGCTCCTCTCGAAGCTCCGGAACTGGCGTAGTCCATCGGGGAGCATCACATGAACCGCAGACCTGTAGGTCTCCGGATCGAACGGCCGAAAATGAAGTGGCAAGGGGTCGGCCTCGGTATCCATCTCGAGCTTGGGAGGGACCCCGCCCTGTGGAAGATTGTCCGCTATCTCGAAGAGAATGTGAAAATGGCCGGAAGACGAAAAAAACGGGCGAGAATGTGAAGAGTCAACAAAAAGTCAACCCCGAGAGGGCCGAAAAAGCCGAAGTGCGGAAAAGGAACAAATATCGAGAAAAACTCAAGGGGAACAAACCCCAAAAAGTGGAAAGGGCAAAGGAAGCACCAAAACAAAGAAATGTTCAGTTCAAAATGTTCGAAACGCGAAGGTATTCTCGAATCGGACGACAAAATGGAGGCTAGAACGCAAGAAAACAAGGAAATCAAAGGAGGAAAATGATCTAGAGAGAGAGGGGGAGAAATTTTGAGCAAGGGGAAGTGAAGAAAATAGGGCTAAAAGCCCTATTTTAAAAGACCCGTAACAAAATGACAGAACTGCCCCGATACAGGGTCTTTTTGCCGGTCGGCAAAATATTGTGCCGATGGAAATTGTATGATGGCCGGTGATGCATTTTGATGGCCGGTGGACATCCGGTGGTCTCCTACAGTGGTTTGGAGCCTGCTACACCTTTGTTTGAGTTATGTGTGGGGTCCATGGCCTTTAGTGTTCAAAACAGTGCAAAACAGTGCATTTCCGATGCTCAACCAGCCTCTGTTTTGACCTCGGATCGTGTCTCCTGTGCGTGGCACTCGAATTCGTGTAAGGTGTATCCTTTTCATATCCTTTTGGCTTTTACAAAACTCAAAAGTTGCCCCATGTGCATCACATGTCAATTGCACTGTCTTGTGCATTTTAAATCAATCGCATTGTCTTGTGCACTCGCGTTGTCAAAACGCATCGCGTTATTTTGCGCATCTTATTGCATTTTGCATGCATTCAATCGCGCAGTTTTGCGCATCTCATTGCATTTTTCATGCATTCAATCTCACTAACTTGCGTAGACCGCATGTTTTGTTTGCGTAGACTGCCTGTTTATAATCAATTCCATTACTTGCGTAGACCGCATGTTTTGCTTGCGTAGACCGCATGTTTTGCATGCGCAGACCGCCTGTTTATAATCAATTCCATTACTTGCGTAGACCGCATGTTTTCCTTGCGTAGGCCGCATGTTTTCCTTGCGTAGACCGCATGTTTTGCTTGCGTAGACCGCATGTTTTCCTTGCGTAGACCGCATGTTTTGCTTACGTAGACCGCATGTTTTGCTTGCGTAGATCACATGTTTTGCTTGCGTAGACCGCCTGTTTATAATCAATTCCATTACTTGCGTAGACCGCATGTTTTGCTTGCGTAGACCGCATGTTCTGCTTGTGTAAACTGCATGTTTTGCTTACGCAGACCGCCTGTTTATAATCAATTCCATTACTTGCGTAGACCGCATGTTTTGCTTGCGTAGACCGCATGTTTTGCTTGTGTAAACTGCATGTTTTGCTTACGCAGACCGCCTGTTTATAATCAATTCCATTACTTGCGTAGACCGCATGTTTTGCTTGCGTAGACCGCATGTTTTGCTTGTGTAAACTGCATGTTTTGCTTACGCAGACCGCCTGTTTATAATCAATTCCATTACTTGCGTAGACCGCATGTTTTGCTTGCGTAGACCGCATGTTTTGCTTGTGTAAACTGCATGTTTTGCTTACGCAGACCGCCTGTTTATAATCAATTCCATTACTTGCGTAGACCGCATGTTTTGCTTGCGTAGACCGCATGTTTTGCTTGTGTAAACTGCATGTTTTGCTTACGCAGACCGCCTGTTTATAATCAATTCCATTACTTGCGTAGACCGCATGTTTTGCTTGCGTAGACCGCATGTTTTGCTTGTGTAAACTGCATGTTTTGCTTACGCAGACCGCCTGTTTATAATCAATTCCATTACTTGCGTAGACCGCATGTTTTGCTTGCGTAGACCGCATGTTTTGCTTGTGTAAACTGCATGTTTTGCTTACGCAGACCGCCTGTTTATAATCAATTCCATTACTTGCGTAGACCGCATGTTTTGCTTGCGTAGACCGCATGTTTTGCATGCGCAGACCGCCTGTTTATAATCAATTCCATTACTTGCGTAGACCGCATGTTTTGCTTGCGTAGACCGCATGTTTTGCATGCGCAGACCGCCTGTTTATAATCAATTCCATTACTTGCGTAGACCGCATGTTTTGCTTGCGTAGACCGCATGTTTTGCATGCGCAGACCGCCTGTTTATAATCAATTCCATTACTTGCGTAGACCGCATGTTTTCCTTGCGTAGACCGCATGTTTTCCTTGCGTAGACCGCAT
>NW_021025062.1:997253-1017266 GCF_004153795.1 Camellia sinensis | reverse complement strand
TGCCATGATAGCATGCTTGCCATGAGGCTAACTACTTAATTGATATAATTGCATGAGTGCCTGTGGATGAAGGCTTGATTGCTTGAATTGGAACAATTCATCGAAATGTGCGTTTTAAGCCCACTTGAGAGTGGCAAAATCATATTTTCCTAAGCCCACTTGAGGGTGGCAAAATCCACATCTTAGCCTACATGCGAGTAGCACCTTCAAACGATTTTCAAACAAACATGAGATGTTTTGTTCCAACTTAGGCGATCTAGTCCATACTTGTATGCTGCGCGCATCACGTAGTAAAGCTAGCTAATAAACCGGAATAAGAATGCATGTGTTTTCAAAAACAAAATATCATGTTAGTAAAGGTTGATCTTTGATCAAATGAGCAGGGGTGCTCATTGCATGACCTTCCCCTCTCGTACCTAAGTTCCCGAGCCAAGGCAACTTTGATGGTGACGGACACATGGCATTAGGCACGAGTCAGGGTTTCCTAAATTTCCCAAAAACAAAATTTTTAGGTGACGACTCTGTATCTGGCAAAACAGTCCATGCTTGGTACTTCTTTATTAAAATCAGTTTTCCAAAACGATTTGCTGGATTTGGACGCTTTGGTGATTTATCAATCTTGCATTGCACTTTGCGAGATTAGATTCAGAACCGTGACATTGAGTCCGAACTGTAGTAGCTAATGAACAAAACAGATTTCGCTCCTTTGCGCGTGGAGCCGGGACGTTCGGGCACGTCTACAGTTTCTAGCGACTCTGCTGGGGATTTAGAGAACTTGATTCGAACTCATGATATTTTGTTTTGATTACACTTATGTGTCTCTTTGCATTGCATTTGCATTGGTGCGCCTAGGACACCGTGTTTGCCGTATGCTATTCCTGAACGGTTTGCCGGAGGCTTGCTCTGAGAAGCATGCCATAAGGCTGACCAGTTGCGGGCTCTACCACGACGGGAACACCAACCTCGGTTTACCGAGGCACCCTTTTTGGCCATTCGACCTAGTGCATATCGAAACTGTAGTGACCATTCCAAGCTAGGACAGGTTGCTTACCCGATTATAGGTTATTTGAAAACGTTGTGTGCATAGTGAAACCCTAGCTCCTGACAAAATAGGACAGGGAAACCCTACCCCTCCATAGGGGTGTTTTTGCTCTCACTAGCTTGCTATGTGCTTTTAGAGTGCGTCTCTACAGGAATGCATGTATCAGTTTGCAAGCCTGGGTATCAGGCCTGCGGGCATCAGTATTTGGGGAATCAGTTTTACCTGAGGGTATCAGATCCGGCGTAGTGATTTGGGAATAGTGATCAGTGGTTGAGAACAGATATTTCAGCTTACAAATGTCAACTGTGTGTTGTCTTTATTTAAGCGTTATGTTGTCCGTTTTTCTGGTTGTTTGCTTCCTTATTATGCTTTATTTATCTTTCTGCAAGGTAGTTTAGCACCATTGCATCCAACAAGGCAAATATTCCCCGACCACTCTGGGTTAGAGGTCGAAGACTTAATCAATTTAAGGATCTGATAGACGGACAACCATTGTTCCATTCTTTACCCCCAGTTACCGGACGAAGGTCAGTCAGGTGTAGTCTATCAGTACAACGGTTATTAGATCGGCGGTCCTTATCTACCACACAGGTGAGTTGGCAGGCTGAGATTTTCATTTCTATCGCAGAGACAGATATACCGGTTGTTTAGATAGATCAGCACAATATGACAGGTATAGAGGAGATGATGCGTTAGCTCCAGGAGAGTATGCAAGCCATGCAGCAGGATGCTGCCCATCAGGCAGAGTTTGCCGCACGCCAGGCTAAGGTTATGGCACAACAGGCAGAGTTAATTGCTAGACTGCAGCAACAATAACCACCAAAGCAAGCTGGAGCATCTGCTTCGCATCCACCTCCTCCCCCACCAAGAGTTCCAATACTCGGGGAGACTGCCAATGTCCAGGAAAATACGGACTTTCCAACGGGGCCGGCTCCGCCCCCGATCCTACCACAACTATCCAAAGCGCCCACCAACTTAGTGGATTCACCGTTTGAGTTCGAGGTGGATCCAACGGCGTTAAAAGTGAGCAAGCTGGAAAAGCTGTTCAAGAAGTCCTATGGTGTGAAGTCCATTTCGGATATAAAGGATCGGTACACCGACTCGGTCGTGACTCTGCCAGGCCGGTTTAAAATGCCGTACATAGACCGTTTCGATGGGTCTGGGGATCCTATTCTCGGATATAGTAAGGCCGATGGGCCTCTCCAGATTGCAGAAGCTTTCTCTGTTTGGCCGGACCCTGTCGGGTGTAGCAGCTATTTGTATGCAAAACTAGAGGACTCCATTAAGATGAGCTAGGAGGAGATGGCTGAGGCCTTTGTAGCTCAATACTCCTACAATACACAGATTGAGGTCACAACAAGTGATCTCGAGACAACTAGGCAAGAGCCGAAGGAGAGCTTCTCCAATTTTGTGACCCACTGGAGGGCTAAAGCCTCGATGATGACCATCAGGGCGGCTGACAAGGACCAAATACGGATGGTTGTGCGCAACCTCCAGCCCAAGCTCATGTGGAAGATGATCATCCCCTCTCTTCCCACCTTTGCGGATCTACATGAGATAGGGGTGCAAATCGAGGACGCCATGAAACAGGGCCTCATTGATCACGAGAGAGAGCAGCCCAAGAGGGCATTCAACCGTAGTACGAATGCAGGCACAAGCAGTGGTTCAGCTGCCAGATCTTTAGATGTGGGTATGGTCAGCACCACCACCCCAAGAACCCTTACAGCTACACGATTCACCGGTGCGTCCGGAAGTAGTTCACAAACAACCAAGTATCCACCCCAAGGACAGAGAACCTTTACCCCGTTGTGTGTCTCTCTCCAAAGCTTTGGGGGTTTTGATCAGGAAAGGGCACTTGAAGCCCCTAGAGCCGCGGCCATTGCCAGAAAAACTTCCTCCCTCCCACAACACAGCTAAATACTATGTGTTTCACTAACAGCATGGTGACGAAACCGACCAGTGCTTTAGATTGCGTCACAAGATCTAGGATCTCGTTGACAACAGAGTGATCACACCACCAGAAAAACCAAATGTTACAACCAACCCTCACCCACCACATAGCCAAGCTCCACCTCCCAAACGCATCAACTTGATCCAAACTGGGGTTGTGTCATATGACCCTAGCATATATATCCCCCCTTCTCCCCTACCCAAGTCGGAGGTGTTCATTCCTGACAGCATTGACTTGTGCATGTTGGACGTCTCCCAAACCTAACCTGAAATGGTCGTGGTGACTATCGAAGATAGAATTGGGTCTACTGTGGGAATAGATGGGAATGATAATACAGATCCTGAGGGGTCTGCAAGCTTCATGTACAACCCGAGGGGTTACATCACATTAGGAGGCCAGCTAGGCCGAATGTGGAATTACCAGTGGGGGCAGAGATCTGTGTAGTACAGGAGGATGGACCTAATCAGGGGCTAGATAACCTAGCGGAATTGGAAAAAGATACTGCCAACCTTCAGTTCTTCAACGAACAAGGTCCGGGGGACGTGACTGTCAACTGGTTTGATTTGTAAGGGTCAGCAGAAGCTACCGGGTATCTTAGCAACGTGCCGGATGTTGTTGTGCAGCCTCAACCAGAACAGGGTCCATTAAGGACAGAAATGTCAACAGTGGCCAAAAGGGCCAGGAATCAGGATGCACAGCCAGCGAGCACTGTTGTTAAGAATTTTGCTCAGAATACGGGCAGTTTGGGTACAGAATATACTGAACAGCAGGCTGCACTGAAGCAGTTTGAGCGGGAAAGGATCAAAGCTTCTGAGAGGGCCAGAAAAGCCAAAGGCCCTGCAAGGACCGAACGTGTCGTGTGCACGAGAACAGAACGTGCTATGAGCACATGAATGCGAGGTGCTGTGGGCACAGGAATAGTGGTAATGGAGCCGGACAGGTGTCGGTCGGCTGCCGATAGCATGTGGTGCGAAGACGACGACTTGTGTCTTGCCCACACAGATGAAGATTGGGGGAACAACCAGCCGGATGATACCTGGTATGTTAGCGAAGTTGACCACATGACTAGGAGCGGGCGGTATTTCAAGCCCCCGCGCTTAGATCAACCAGAGGCATCCGGAAAGAACAAAGACGCAAAGAGGCAGAAAGATAAGCTGCTCAAGGAGGAGGCTGTGCTGAAACAAGTTAAGAAGTTACAAGCAGACATCTCCATCTAGGGATTGCTTATGGCCTCAAGAGTACACAGACAGGCTGTCCTTTCTGCCATGGACAAGGCCAAACTTTCAATTGAGACCACACTTGAGCAGTTGGTAGGGTTAGTTTTTCCGGGAGGAGCTTGACGTTGACCTTCACCGACAAGGAGCTGCCACGTGAGGGCTCAGATCACAACAAACGACTCCAAAACTTTATGGAGTGTAGAGACATATGGATACCGATGGTTCTTGTCGACACGGTATCCGCCATTAACGTATGCCCACCAAGGATGGCATATGCAATCGGGTTGAAGCCCGCGGATTTTGTGCCAACTGCCCAGGTGATAAGGGCCTATGATAATACCAGCAGAGAGGTGATGGGGACCGTGAAGATTCGGACTCAGGTTGGTCCAAGACAATAGGATATTGACTTTCATGTCTTGGACGTTCCCACAACCTTTAATCTACTCCTATGGCGTCCGTGGCTGCACCAAGTGAAGGCAGTCTCTTCCACTCTGCACCAAATGTTGAAGTACCCCCACGAGAAGGGGGTAGCTATTGTCTTTTGGAATTCTTCAATCCGTCCGCCGCTAGAGGTTTCTACGCCGGTTCTGGAAATTGAGCATGGCACGGAGGATGTGTTCCTGTCAGGATTTACCCTAGCCGAGGCCCGGGTTGTACAGAACATATTGGCTATTGATGAGGGGTTATATGTCAATGCGCAGTCTGTGTACCTCATGAACAAGCTCTAGCACATCCCCGGGATGGGATTAGGAAAAAATGGCCGGAAGGGCATTATAGTATCGGTTGAAGTGCCACACAACCCGCATACCTTTGGCCTAAGTTATCTGCCTACCAAAGAGGACTGGGTGAGGAATGACAAAGAGATGGCTGGGAGAGCCAGAGCAAAGCAAGCTGGAAAGCCTTATGAGTTGATGCACCGACCCATCCAGGGTACCCTGAACGGACGCTTTGTCCGGGAGGGGGAAGAGTTTCCATTGTGTGGCTTCCCAGAGCTATGGCTAAACACGGAAAGACGGTGCTTGTCGGGGTTCGAGATATTCTTTAACTTGCGATTGTCCGGGGATGATGTTGCCGAAGAGCAGACAGACCCACCAGCTGAGGCTGAGCAGTGTAAGGAAAAGGATTCCGAGAGCACCGAGATTAAAATGGGGGTAGCGCTGGCTTGTCTACTCTCAGATCCTCCGATCGTACAAGAGTGCTTGGGAAATAACTCAGTGTCCATGATCGGGAACGAAGCGGCTGTGAGCCCATCTTCAAACATTCTGGATGTGTCTATCGCGCCCTTCCTTGTCTAGCAGCACAATGAGGGATATTTATCGAGCAGCACCATGTCAGGTTGTGAGTCGGAATCTAATTCCGCCGAGTCTGTGGAGTCGGAATCAGGTTCCAGCTCATTTAAGTCTGAGTCCGGTATTCTTGGGGGTGACAACCCGGATGCCACAGTCCTGTCTAGGTCATCTTTTTCTTTTTCCTTTGAGTCTGTTGTGACAGAGGAATCAGGCGATTTGGAAGTGATTAATGAGAATGGAATGGTTGTGGCCTTCAAGTACTTTTATGTGCCTTTGATTTATTATATTAATCAGGATTTTCAAAAGTTTGATGAAAACAACGAGGAAGAAATCCCTCCGATTTTGAAATATTTGCTTGATCAAGAGCAGGAGAGGTTTGTAAAACCATTGGTTAATGAAATCACCACAATTAATGTGGGTACTGAGAAGGACCCGCGGCTGGTCCAGATCGGGTCCACGTTGCCTTCGAAGGAGCGCGAGCGCTTAGTCGCTTTATTAAAAGATTTCAAAGATGTTTTCGCGTGGTCCTACAAAGACATGCTTGGAATCGATCCTAAGATTGTACAGCACCGGATCCCTCTTGACCTAGAGGTCCGCCTTGTTAAGCAGAAGCTCAGAAAGATCTGCCCCGGACTGGGCTCTCAAGATCAAAGAAGAGGTCACCAAGCAAATTGACGCAGGGTTCCTACTGGTATTTGAATACCCAACTTGGTTGTCCAACATAGTTCTGGTGCCGAAGAAGGATGGCAGAATTCGGGTATGTGTGGACTTCAGGGATTTGAACAAAGCCAGTCCAAAGCACGACTTTCCTCTGCCGCATATCGATGAATTAGTGGACTTCACTGTTGGGCATGCCTTGCTCTCATTTATGGATGGGTTTTCAGGCTATAATCAGATTCTGATGGCACCCGAAGACTGGGAGAACACTGCTTTTACCACCTCGTGGGGGAGCTACTGTTATAGGGTGATGCCGTTTGGGCTAAAGAATGCTGGAGCTACATATCAATGGACTGCGACCACGATATTGCACGAGATGATCCACAAAGAGGTTGAGGTGTACGTGGACGACATGATTGTCAGGTCCAACGAAAGAGAGGGCCACTACACCGCCTTGCGAAAATTCTTTCAACGGATCAGAGAGTATCGGTTGCAGCTGAATCCTCAGAAATGTACATTTGGTGTTATAACAGGGAAAATGCTGGCGTTCTTGATTACACAGAGAGGTATCGAGGTCGTTCCTTCCAAAATCAAGTCCATCTTAGAAATGCCACCACCAAGGACTGAAAAGGAGGTGCGAGGCTTTCTGGGTAAAGTGCAATTCATATGACGGTTTATTGCAAAATTAACCTTGACTTGTGAACCACTCTTGGTCTCCTGAAGAAAGGAAAGAAGTTCCAATGGGACGGCCGATGCCAAGCTGCTTTCGAACAGATTAAGCAATATTTACAGAACCCACCTGTGTTGTCACCGCTTGAGTCGGGGAAACTGTTGATTCTATATCTTTTAGTGATTGAAACTACAATGGGCTACATGCTTGTATAGGAATCTGAGGAAAAAGTAGAGAGAGCTATCTACTACCAGAGCAAGAAAATGCTGGATTACGAGACCCACTACACTTCACTGGTTTCGAGATTAGATCCCATCAAATGTCTCTTCGAGAAACTAGCACTTACGGGTTGGCTAGCCCGTTGGTTGCTTCTGCTTTCCGAATTTGATTTGAAGTATGTGACACGCAAGTCAGTGAAAGGGAGAGCGGTAGCGGAGTTTCTAGCTGATCATCCAGTGGAAGGGGATGAAGCAATTGAGTATCTGTTCCCAAACGAGGCCATTCTACATGTCGAAGAAGAGACTTGGATGATGTACTTTGACGGAGTGTCAAACCAATATGGGTATGGGATAGGGGTGTTGCTGATAGCACTCGACAATTGCCTCATACCTTTAGCATTCAAACTCCGGTTCAAAGTCTCGAACAATGAAGCCGAGTATGAGGCATGTATTGCTGGTTTAGATGCCGCCCTAGAACTAGGGGCAAAACGGTTGGATGTCATCGGGGACTAAACCATATTGTATCTCAAGCTAAAGGAGATTGGAAAGTTAAAGAAGAAAAGATGAAAATCTACCACCAGACCTTGGACATGCTAATTCCTTGGTTTGAGAAACTGAATTTCGCTCATCTGTTAAGAGAGAACAACAGGTTTGCAGATTCATTAGCAACTCTATCTTCTATGATAGACATTACTTTTGGAGTTCGGATGCGTCCGATCATCATCGAACAGAAATTTGTGCCGGCCTACAAGCTGATTGCCGCCATAGATGAGGTGCAAGATGAGAACCCCTGGTATTACGATGTCTAGAACTTCTTGGAAAAAGAGGCGTATCCACCAGGGGCAAACACCAAAGATAAGAGGGCAATTCGAAGAATGGCTGCTCAGTTCATCGTCTGCGGAGGAAAGCTGTACAAGAGAGGTCATCTCAGGATGCATAAACTGTGTGTTAATGCTGAAGAGTCCAAGCGCCTGATGGAGGCCATCCATGCAGGAGAGTGAGGAGCGCACATGAATGGGGTGATGCTAGCCCGGAAGTTCCTTAGACAGGGTTACTACTGGTCCACCATGGAGGAGGATTTTATTGGCTTTGTTCGGCGATGCCACAAATGTCAGATCCATGAAAACCGCATGAACGTTCCGTCCTCGAAGCTGTATAACATGACTTCGCCGTGGCCGTTTTCAGACTGGGGGATTGATGTAATCGGGGCTGTCACTCCAAAGGGGTCGAATGGGCATGAGTATATCCTGGTAGCGATAGACTACTTCACGAAGTGGGTTGAGGCGCAATCTTACGCGGTGTTGAACGCATCACACGTTGCAAAGTTCATCAGGAACAACATCATTTGTCGCTACGGGGTCCCGAACGAGATCATTTCAGATAATGGTTCCCACTTCAAGAAGAAGGTGGTCGACTTGTTGAAGTAAAATGTGGTTTTTCATAAGTCATCTACATATCGGCCGCAAACCAACGGAGCAGTTGAGGCTGCCAACAAGAACATCAAGCATATTCTGCAGAAGATGGTGGAAACCTACCAGGATTAGCCAGATAAGCTGTCATTTGCTCTGTGGGGCTACCGGACTTCAATTCGAACTTCTACTAGGGCAACTCTGTATTCCTTGGTTTATGAGATAGAGGCTGTTCTGCCTATCAAAATTGAGGTTCCGTCATTGCGAGTACTGGCTGAGTGTCAGATAGCTGAGGCAGATTGGCAGCAAAGCAGGTTCGAAGAACTCATGATGTTTGACGAGAGAAGGCTAAAAGCACTGTATCATGTTCAAGGTTATCAACGAAGAATTGTCAGGGCTTTCAACAAGAAGGTTAAGTCCAGGAATTTGAAAGAAGGGGATTTAGTGCTCAAAGACAATCGAGCTCCCATCCACGACCCTAGGGGCAAGTTCAGACCTAATTGAACTGGCCCTTACATTATTAAGTCTATCTGGTCCGGTGGAGCTGTCGTTCTAATGGACCTAGATGGCCTAGAGTTCTCCCAACCGATCAACATGGACAAGTTGAAGAAATACTTTCACCGAGTGGCTCGTTAGGCCGAGAACCCGAAAGGGCGACCTAGGCAAAAGTTAGAGCATGAAAAATTTGAAATAATAGAAACTGAGCTCGCAAGGTTGAAAACCTAGAAAGGGCGGCCTTGGCAAAAGTTAGAGCGCAAAAGGAGAGAGTTAATACACAAGTGAACCCAACCCAAACTACGTATGGCTTGATTCCCATCTTTGGGATACGTAGGCAACTTCATCCTGAAGTCCAGCCATAAACACTTCCAAATCAACTTTGTCTGTGTGATCATGTTGGTCATCTTTGTTTATTCTGCATTCAAGAGCTCGGTTGTGATCTCCAGTGCAGTGCTATTCAGACTAGGGGAAACTTTCCAGCTGTTGGGATTCAGGGTTATGCATCTCAGTGATAAATTTCAAGCGTGTCCAGTTTTGATCCATATTGAAAATGGTTGTGAAAAGTTTTAATGAAAGTTGATTTTGCTCAAATTAATCTTTTTACAACTTAGACCATTTTTTGGACCAAACGAAAAATTTTCAGTACCCATAATCTTCAATTACGTTGATTTCAATACAGAGTTCTTCTACTCTTGAATACAAATTGAAGTTGCTTTTTATTACATTCATAAAGAAAACTTGAAAGTACTGATTAAAGAAAATAAATTTGGGGCATAGTCAGGTGTTCCTGCGTCCCCTCCCAGAGCTTGTGGAAGCCTCTGATGCCAAAGTGGGCCCAACCTGTGCCTCTTCATCAAGCCAAGCTATGCACTCATCAGTGAGGGTGCAACCAAAAGTGGGAGCGGGGACTAGAAGCTCTCTCATCCTCCATGCGGTGGCGTACCGAGCTAGCTGTGCGCCACGGACCGGAAATGCAGCCAGATACTCTATCCCTTCCTCCAAGCAAGTCTGATCATGTCTGAACTGGGGCCAAAATCGAAACGGGAAGTAAAAGACACAGTCTGTCAGGCTGATCAACTGAATCTCGAGCAGGCAAGTCATGCTGTAGCTCATCGCCGGTAGATTGAGCCAGGGGCAGCGCCAACCAATATCGACAGCAGACAAATTGCGCGTCCACTCGCACCACCATCCCTCATCCAGGGTATCGACTAGACGTCGTTGGAAGAAATAGCTGTGAGCTGAATATGCTGGGCATGAGTCCACAACCTTTAATTTATCCATCAACCATATCTGGGGAGGGATGAAAAATAAGAGATTAAAGAATAGAGAGGTATACGTTGAGAGAAAGGTGAGAAAAGGGTTTTGAGAGAAAAACCGAGCCTGAGGGCCGAGTGATGTGAGAAATATATATGAGATGGGGTGGGAAACATTACCTGCAGTAATAGTGTATTGCCCGCGAATCTAGTCGTCTCCCGGCGATGCAAAGCGTCCAAACCCATCTATGTCTCAGCTAGTGTCATAGCGATGCAGCTCTTGCTCTCTTTTAAGCCCTCGACAACTTCAATCAAACGAGTGCTAAACCCACCGGAGCCTGGGGCAAGAAAGAAATGAGACAACATGCACAAACAGAGCACATATCGCTGATAACCCTGCCAAAGATGATCGCCACAGTCACAGGCATCAGAAAATCTACGATTCAAGCTCGGAATGTCCAGCTCTCTGTCTTGAATCAATGACCGAGCGTCATACAAAGTAAGCCCGCACATCCATCATAGGGCTTGGACGTAGCCGAAGCGGAATTGAGGCAAGATTTCTTCATCGCGCTCGAATTCCATTAAAGCTTGGAAATCCTCGAAAGTGGGACACATCACTTGTCCGCCAAAGCTAAAGACGTATGTTACCGGATTCCAAAACCTTGCCGCGGCATGAAGGAATAGAAAATGCAGCGGGGTGCAACTCAACGTGAATAGTGCATTAATTTCGAAGCCTCGGAAATTCAGTTTTTCAAAGCCATCCAAGTTGGCAATCCAATTTGTGAGATTTTGGACAAGAAATGCTTCCATTTGGTGCAAAAACTGAGCTGAAATGGAGAAAACTACGAAGCTAGGGTTTTTGTAGAAGATAAGATGTTAAGTGGAAGACAGGTGGCAGCATTCTGGGGGTTCTTGCCAGTTTTGGCCGATCGGCCAAAAAGAGTGCTGACTGATCATCTTTTTTGGTCAATCGGCTAGTAATGATGGCCGATGGCCATTTCTTGTGGGCGATGGCCTCTCACCTTGGCCGATGGCCTTTCATTTTGTTCTCTGAGCTGTCTATGTGTTGAAGATGTTGAGAACTTGTGGCTTGTTCCACTCCAAATGCCTTTCGGTGATGATTTTGCGAAGTCATGCCTATGTTACTTCAATTTGTTTATCGAGTTATTGTACTCTTGTTTATCGAGTTGTATTTTTTGTTCTTTAGTCTTTGTTTTTCTTATCGATTTGTATTTATATTTGGTTAGCATGTCAAGTTCTTTGTTTTGCTTATCGAGTTGTTTTGTGGTCAGTTGGTTCACTACCTGATTAATGCAATTCGAATGTTTAGTTTTCAAAACAAAGTTTAAACTCATTTACATTGTTATGTGATGCGATGCGATGCTTAGAATGAGCAAATGTAACACTTTTTCAACAAAAAGAGTTGTTTCATTCCATCATATTTTCTCTTGCAAAAGTACATAGTTTTGAAGAAAATAAAACTTGCCTAAGGCAGTACAATGTACAAAACTACTAGTAAAAAGAAAAAAAAAGGAAAAAAAAAAGGAAAAGCAGCAAAATGTCTAGATCGGCGCCTGTCGCCTTAGGTTCGGGAGTCTGTCCTCATCCTCTTCCCAGACGAAGGTCCAGGATCTTTGCCGCCAGCTCCGCCGTCAATGTCTGAGCCCGAGCCATCCCCAGCCTCATCCTGAGACGACTCTACCTCTACATCAGACTCGTCATCATCTGGAATAGGTGCCTGCGAGCTACTCCCAAAATGAGTACGCCCAGCTCTGCTGTGGCTACGTGCTGAGATCCCTTGTCCTGCTCTCTCCGCTCCTCGGGCAGGTACAGATGGTCCTGTTGGAGCACCCTCTGGGGCCCATATCTGGAATGGGGCCTGAAAAGAACAATTGGCAAACGCATCAGTTATGCTGTGAGTAGTGTATGATATAGAATACAGCGTATGAGAACAGTGTATGAATGTTGTGAGCAATGTATGAATACCAAATACAGTGTATGAATGCTGTGAGCAGTGTATGAATACCGAATACAGTGTATGAGTACAGTGTATGAATGCTATGAGTAAAGTGTATCAAGTGTTGTATTGATAATGTGATGCATCAGATCAGTTTTGAACAGATTAAGCAAAGTTTTGGGGCTAAGGTTAAAGGAACTCACTGGGATACCATAGATGTTGAGCACGTCTATGCTCCTCTGTATCATCCCCATCACTGAGGCGGACAGCTCCAGAGCCTGTCCGGTGTACTCGATGGAAGCCTGCAAAAGTGTTAAAGTCATTAGTATTCTGCAGGATATCAAATGAAATGAAATGACTGCACAGAATGTAAAGTATAACATATACCAGTGTCGAGCCGCAAACTCCAACGAGCTCATGATCTGCCGGAGGAGGAGCAATGGGTATCTGATAGGTCTCCCCACCCTGTCCTCAGCATGTCATGGTCGTGGGCAGCTCTGGCCACTCAGCTCTCTGTCCCCTCTAGGAACCACTCTGGTCACGGCCTTGAGCCACCCTCGGTACTCCCACTCCTCCCACAGGAGCTGCAGGCCCCTCCCTCTCAGCTCAGCGAGCACTGACTAGAGGTCGCATGAGATGAGTCTTGATAAGAACGATGTAGTCACCCTCATCTCGAAAGAAGTCTGCGTCCCAGCCGATCGTGTAATCCTCCATCTCCTGTGGGGTGTATGTCGTTGTCTACCTCATATGGGTGGGAGGTGGTATCGGAACCACTAGCTCTAGTAAGCCAAGGGTCTAATGCAGGAAGCGCTCACCCAAATACAATGCCCAGCAGACTAGACCCTCCAGCAAAACCCTAAACTGGGCAGTCTCCTGAGCACCCGTGTACTAGTCTCTCACTGCATCCGGTAGCACGGCCCAGGGCTGCCAGGTGATCTGCAAATGACAGGATATATAGTTTGTTATCTGCTATTAAAAGTGCATTGTAAGGCAAAGCTTAAATGGAATATAATGTTTGAAATACCTCGGCTGCGGTAATGGTGTCGAAGTATCTGCGGAAGAACAGGAAAGACTCTCGTGGCCTCCGCTCGTACCTCACATCGTACCGATGAGAGTATGGGACGGTGAGGGGCATCTCCACCTCCGACTCTGGAGCAAGCCTCGAAAAGTAGGCATACACCCACAACTACAGAATGTAATAGGCCAACAATGAGTATGCTTATTAGTAAGGCAGTAGGCAGATAAAGCAGGAATCATAGAATGATGTGCAGTATATCATGTAATGTGTGCAGTGTATTGTGCAGTGTGTGTAGCGTACAGCCAGTGTAAAGCAGATTGCGTGTATGTAGGCCTCCTAGCAGATGTCCGCTATGGCGAGAGGAGGAGCTCATGTATCCGTAAAGCGTAGCTAAGCCTGCGCTACCACAGTCGTAGTGCCGGATCTGCGTCACATCCACCAGCGTGCTCAGCAGATAGAGGGCAACCGTGTTCGCCTGGTCGGCGAAAAGAGTGGTGCCTAGCAAGAACATGATGAATCCTCGAGCATACTGCTCCACCTCCTCGCGGGTCATCGACGCCTGTATTCTGAAGTGGTCCTCGAACCAAGAATACCTCACAAACCCTGGCCGGGAGAGAGGTGGCCGAGCGCCGAGCAAGAACATCTAGGCAATGTCCCACTCATACATATCAGTGTCAAAGGGGATCGGATCACCCCCTACTCCAATGCCAGTGAGCATAGAGAAGTCGAAAGGATTCATCGTCATCTCCCCTGCTGTGGAAAGATGGAAGGAATCGGTGGTGTCCCACGCAGAAAATGTCGAAGCCGGCCTCGTCAACAATGTGGTGAACCTCGTCAGGCAACTCCATGTACCAACCTCGGGCAATGGTGTTCCCATACTCCCGGAAGGCATGGAAATCTCCCTGTGTTCATAGACAAATAGATTCGAAGCAGTGTAAGAAATACAGTATTTTGAATGCGTTCAGAATTGATGAAAATGCAGTGTGTGCATGTGTTCGAATTAACACAGATATCGTGTATGAGTGTGCTTAGGGTGAACTAGACACGTGATGGATCAGTGTGTTTGGGTTATTCAGTTAAAGAACAGTATTGGTTATTCGAGGAATACGATCTACATTGCAGAAAATAAAGAGGAAGGGTATACCTCAGCAGCGCCGAAGGATAGGTGTGACTCCGGCTCGCGCAGCAGGAGGTCCTCTAGAGCGCCTCGCGCGAAGCTCCTGAACTGGCGGATGCTATCGGGAGGCAGCACGAGTATCGCGGGCCAGTATGTCGCTGGGTCGAACGGTCGAACACTGAGTGGCAGGAGCTCGACCTCAGGATCCGTATCCATCTCTGGGGGAGTCCCACCCCGTGGAATATCGTCCGCCATCTTGAGAAGGGTGTAAAAGTGGTCGAGGGTATGGAAAATGGGTAAAAATGCAAAAAGTCAACTGAAAGTCAACCCCGAGGGGTGAAAAACATAAAAAAATTACAAGGCTCAGAAGAGGGCACGGATATCAAGGTAAACTTGGGGATAAACAAGCCCCAAGTGGTGGAAATCGAGAAGGGGACACCGAAATCACTTTCTAATCGGTTCAAAGTGTGTAAAACAACAAAGGTTTTGTGAATCGGACGTTGTGGGAGGCTTGAAAACAGGAGAAAAGCTCGGATCTAAGTGCAAAAATTACCTAGAGAGAGAGAGCAAGGATTTTCAGCTTGGAGGAAGTGAGGAAATAGGGTTTGGAACCCTATATTTAAAGACCCAAAGCAAATGGACAAAATTGCCCCGAATCTGCCACTTTTGGCTGATCGGCCAAATTGTTAGCCAATCGGCTAAATTGTTGGCTGATAAACTCATTTGATGGTCGATGGATGGTCGATGGCCACCCCTTGTGGTCGATGCACCTCCAATGCCCTTGTTTGGGTCAATTATATTGATTGGTACCCTTATCTTTCAAGAAAGGGCAAGAAAATACACTTTTGAAGCTTAACCGGCCTTCGTGTTGACCTCGAATCGTGCCTTCCGTGTGCGGCGCTTGATATAAACAAGATGTATCTGTAGACACCCCATTTTTGACCGTCCTCAAGACTTGGACGTCACCGTTTGAACACCCGGTGATCATCCATGTTTGTGTTCGTTTGGAGTTCCCGGGGGTCTCTGCTCGCGCGCCTTGCCTCAGGATCTCCGAACTCGACTGTTTAGTGTCTGGTTTTGCACCAAACACTTGTGTTTTGCCTTGGAAGGGCAGGGAATGCCTTGTGAGACATCCCCACACACCACCGGCAGTGGCTAGAGGCCACCGGCTGGTTTTTGTTGCCATCGGCAATATATATTGCCGGTCGGCACTATTTGTTGCCGGTCGGCAGTGTTTTTTGTCAAAATGGCATTTTTGAGGAGCCGACCACTGTTCATCTACTTTATGTAGATATTTTGTGCCAGTTGTGATAGCTGGCACCAACTCTGCTTCCCTCCATACACGTGTATGGAGGGATTTCCCTCTAAGCAAGCTTGTTGTATAAGCTTTGCAAGAGGGACTCCTATAAGAGGAAGGCTCTCCTCTTAGTTCTAGGTTATATTTTTTAAGGCAAAAACCAGGGCTTATAGAGATAGATACATCCTCTCTCTATATTTCCCTCTCTCTCCTCCCTTGTGTGTGTTTCTTGGTCTAAAAGTGTGCTTTTACCTTACTTTTGCACTAATACACACACTATTACACCTTGCTCCGAGATTGAGGGACTTGGGGGGTTGATTCTTGAGTTTTTGGACTGATTTTGATCAAAAGAAGAGGGCTAGACCATTTGTTCTTCAAAGGATCTTCAAGGGTGAGCACTTTACTTTACTTTCCCCAAACTTGCAATAGTCTTTTACCTATCTTGCTTGCTGATTTAGCTTTTGTGCATAACATAAAAAAGGCTTATATTTTCATGCTTTAGAATTTTCATTAAGGTTGTTTTGTGGTTTGAGTGCAAACTCACCCTTTTAGGCCTTATTTGGCCCCTTTTAGTGCTTCCCTTGTGAGGCCTTGTTTGCTTGAGTGTTTTGGTCCTTTCCCCATTGAAAACCAGTGGATTTTCAGTGGTGAGGAAGGTGGTTTGAAGTCTTGCATAGGGGAGGGACACCCCTCTCCCTTCATTGTCTTATTTCCTTGCATTTTGGCTTAAAGGGTAACATGCATGCTTACTTGATTTTTGCCTTATTTCAGAACTTTTTGGGTGTTTTTAGGTCATATGTAATCTCTGTTTTGGCCGGATTTATGTCTCTTGGCATGCTTAAAGTACTTGCTTTGCATTGCTCCATTTGGCCTAGAAATGCACCTTGTGTTTAGGCCATGTTTCTTGCATGTGTTGGCTTAGTTCTATGAAGGTGTTGGCATTATTTTACTATGTTTAAGGTCTGTTGGCCATTCATTTCAGTCATGCTTACCTTGTTGGGTGTCACCTCTTTGTGTGTTGACTTGTAAGCTTTGAGCATATTGACCTCTAGCATGCATAGCTTAGGCCATCCTCATGGTTTGCCATCATTTAGGGTCACATTTCAGCCCATGAATCATGCTTACATGCTTGCATAGGTGACCTCTTCCATGCTTTGAGTGTGTGCCCTTTTATGCCTAGAAATGAATTTTTAGTCCATGTATCTCTTGGGAGCCACCTTAGCTGCCATGTTAGTAGGTTTTGGAGTCCTTTTTACATGCTAAGTTTCTGTTTTGGCTTGTCCAATTCATGCCATGAGTGGTCATGTGGGTGGAAGTGAAGTGCCCTCCTTTTGCGCCTTAACTTTAGGACCATTGGCTTGCTTGTTGGCATAAGTATTTGCCCACCTTTTTAGGCACTTTTTGGTGCTGTTTTGAGGTGAATTAAGGTCTGCCCTTTTATGGTTTAAGGCCTCTTTGCATGCTTGTCTCATGCCCATTGCATAATTGCTTCATTAAGTGTTGTAACATGTTGATCCCATTGCCTAAATTGTCCATGTTTGCATTGCATTTGCATCTTGCATGCCTAGCATTGCATACATGCCATGGTAGTTGCATAACATTTGGCATGCCTTGCATTTTTAATCTCATGTTGCATTTTTGAGTCATTGTTTGCATAACATGCATTGCATTACTTGGTTTGGGGTGTCAAACCAAGTATGAGAGTAAAGGGGCATCCATACTATAAGTGATGTAACGGGCCTTAAGTCTCGGTCACTGGGGCCTTTGACTTCGACATGATAAGGCCTTGGTCCTCATTTGTGTGTTGCATGCATCTTTACATCAAGTGGCAAACTTGATCCCTTGGGCTATCATGCACCATTGATGGCTAAAGGATCGAGGGCCATGCTTCCCTGAGTTCAAAGCATGATGGGAAGCATGACCATGCTTACATGTGCCTGAAATCCCATGCCATGTACTGTCTGTTCTCTGTTGCTGTCAAAACTGTCTTCTGCAGGAAGCTTCTGCCAACCGGCATAATTCAGTGCCGACCGGCCATTGGTGAATGGCCGATAAATCCAAAAACAGCCGATGGAAATTCTGCACTGCCGGTGGGGATTTCCCCTAGCCGGTGGTGCTCTGCAACATGCAAGGAACCTGTCCTTGGGCATTGGCAATTTTCAGAGAGACAGGGCAGTATAAACAGAGGTGGCAGGAGTATGGTACGGGTTTTCCAGGCGAGCCGGGTTTCGAGCATGCATCATTCGCGCATCTCGAGGCAGAGGCTGCGGCCACCCTTCTCCTTTCTTTCTATTAATTAATTAGAAATTCTGTAATAATTAATGTATTTGTTATTCGGTCTGTAATATTTATTTGGTCCCTCCGAGTGAGGGCAATTATGTAATAAGTGTGCGTGAGTGTGTGTATGTCTTCCAACCTCACGTCTTTCTTCCCTTTTACTTACCTGCTTTGATGGTTAGTATTAGGGCACTATTAAAATTAGCATACCTTATGCTATGCATGCGTGCATTCATGCATTTGTATTGCATGCACCGGGCTCGGTACATCATGCTAACTGCATTTGTTTTGGCACGGAGTACATTATAAGTATTTATGCTTTAGCATACCATATGCGTGTGAATGTTGCCATGATAGTATGTTTGCCATGCTGCTAAATGCTTACGTGATATTACTGATTGATTGCCTATGGGTGAAGGTTGGATTGTTTGAGTTGGAAAAACTCGTTGAAATCCGTATCTTAGCCTACTTGCGAGTAGCAAATTTCAAAATGTTTTTCAAGACAAACGGACATACGATGCTTATTTCCAAATTAGGCGATCTAGTCTATACTTGTGTACTGTGCGCATAACATAGTAATTCTAGGCTAATAAATGGATTAAGAACACATAACGTTTTCAAAAATGGATATCCCGGTTAGTAGAGGCCGATCTTCGGATCGGGCGAGAGGGGGTGCTCATAGCTGACCTTCCCCAATCGAACCCAAGCTCCCGAGCCGAGGCAACTTTGGCAATGATAGACACGTGGCCTTTGGCACCGAGTCAGGGTTTCCTAAATTTCCCCATTAAAAAATATTTAGGTGGCGACTCTGTATCTGGCAAAGCAGTCCATGTTTGGCACTTCTTTTCAAAAATCTATTTTCTCAAAAATGATTTGCCAGACTTGGACTCTTTGGTTCAGATTAGGAACCGTGACACAAATTGAGTCCGAACTGTAGCATGAGGCCCACGGGCGCGTCTACAGTTTCTGGCGACTCCGCTGGGGAAATTAGAGAGCTTGACTTAAACTCGTGATATCCTGTTTTGATTTCACTTTTGTATTTCTTTGCATTGCATGAGCATTGGTGCGCCTAGGAACATAGTGTTTGTCATCTGCCATTCCTGAACGGTTTGTCGGAGGCTTGTCTTGTCAAGGCACGACCATAAGGCTGACCGGTTATGGGCTCTGACAGCATGAGAACACAAACCCCGGTTTTGCCGGGGCACCCTTTTTGACCATTCGACTTAGTACATATACGGATCCATAGTGACCATTCCAAGCTAGGACAGGTTGCTTACCCAATGTTAAGTTGTTTGAAAACTGCTGCGTGCATAGTGAAACCCTAGCTCCTGACAAAATAGGACAGGGAACCCTACCCCAACATAGGGGTGTTTTGGTTCTCACTTACCTGCTATGTGCTTTTAGAGTATATCTCTACAGGAACGTACATGTCAGTTTGCAAGATTGAGTATTAGACCTGAGGGCATCAGTATCAGTTTATGAGGATCAGTTATCTGCGGATATCAGGGTTCAGCTTTGGGAATAGTGATTTTGGGGGAACAGTGATCATTGTCAAGGAACAGAGTGTTCGGGTTGCCAAATGTGTATTATGGATACCCAACTGCGCGTTGTATGTGTTTATTTTATGCCGTTATGATGTCCGATTGTTTGTTTATTTACTGCTTTATTTATCTTTTTGCGAGGTAGTTTAGCACCATTGCTTCCAACCCGGTAGATATTCCCCAAGCACTCTGGATTAGAGGTCGTCGGCTCCATCGATCTGAGGATTTGGGAGACGGACAAGAGAGACAGGGCAGTATAAACAGAGGTGGCAGAGGTACGGTGCGGGTTTTCCAGGCGAACCAGATTTCGAGCACGCATCATTCACGCATCCCGAGGCAGAGGCTACGGCCATCCTCTTCTTTCCTTTGCTTTCTTTCTATTAACTAATTGAGTAGAAATTTTGTAATAATTAATTTATTTGTTGTTCGGACTGTAATATTCATTTGGTCCCTCCGAGCGAGGGCAAATTGTGTAATAAGTGTGCGTGAGTGTGTGTATGTCTTCCAACCTCACGTCTTTCTTCCCTTTTATTTACCCGCTTATGATAGTAGACTAGGGCATATTTAAATTAGCATACCTTATAATATGCATGCGTGCATCC
>NW_021025062.1:920145-991017 GCF_004153795.1 Camellia sinensis | reverse complement strand
GGGGCATAGTCAAGTCAGGTGCTCCTGCGCCCCCTCCCAGAGCTGGTCAAAACCTCTGATGCCAAGGTGGGCCCGACCTGTGCCTCCTCATTAAGCCAATCCAAGCACTCATCAGACAAAGTGCAACTGAAAGTAGGAGCGGGGGCCAAGAGTCCTCTCATCCTCCACGCGGTGGCCTGCCAAGCAAGTTGTGCACCTCGGGCTGGGAATGCAGCAGGATACTCTATCCCCTCTGGCGGGCAGGTCTGATCATGGCCAAATTAACGTCGAATCCGGAATGGGAAGTAGAATACACAGTGAGTAAGACCAATCAATTGAATCCCAGTCTGCCGGGGCATATTGTAACTCATTGCCTGAAGGCTCAGCCAAGGGCACCGCCAAGCAATGCGGTCTGCAGACAAGCGGCACATCCAAGCGAGCCACCATCCCTCGTCCAGGGCATTGACTGGACGGTGCCGGAAGAAGTAGCCGCGAGCTGAATATGCTGGGCAAGAGTCCACAACCTGCAGTTTGTCCATCAACCATACCTGGGGAGGGATGAAAAATGAGAGAATAAAGAATAAAGAGATGTACGATGAGAGAAAAGTGAGGATAGGATTTTTATGAGAAAAACCGAGCTTGAGGGCCGAGTGATGTGAGCAATACATATGTGAGATTGGGTGGGAAACAGTACCTGTAGTAGTAGTGGACTCCCTGCTAATCTGATCGTCTCATGACGATGAAAGGCGTCTAAGCCCATCAACGTCTCAGCCAGAGTCATGGCAATACAGCTCTTGCCCTCCTTCAAGCCTTGGGCGACCTCGGTCAGTCGGACGCTGGACCCTCCGGAGCCTGAGACAAATAGGAAGTGAGAGAGCATGCATAAACAGAGGGCGTGTCGCCGGAAGCCTTGCCTGTGATGGTTGTTGCGATCGCCGGCATCAGAAAACCGATCGATCAAACTCGGAATGTCCAGCATCCCGTCACAAATCAGAGACCGAGCGTCACGCATACTGAGTCCACACATTCGCCCTAAGGATTGGGCATGGCCAAAGTTAAGTTGAGACAGAAGCTCCTCGTCGCGCTCGGACTCTATTAAGGCTCGGAAATCTTCAAAAATAGGACATATCTCTTGCCCAGCGAAGCTAAAGACATGCATCACCGGATTCCAAAACCTTGCCGCGGCATGAAGAAACGGGAGGTGCAATGGGGTACGACCCAAAGTGAATAGTGCATTTATGCCGAAACCCCGGAAATTCAACTTTTCCGAGCCATCCAAGCTAGCAATCCAAGCTGCGAGATTTTGAGCAAGAAACTCTTCTATTAGAGCAAATCAGTGTGGAATTGAGAAAAACTACGAAGCTGGGGTCTTTTGTAGGAGATAAGGTTGGGTGGAGGACAGGTGTCAGCATTCTGGTGATTCCCTCATTAACAGCCGGCCGGCCAAATATTCTGCCGACCGACCATAATATTTTGCCGATCGAGCAATTTTATGGCCGGTGACCATTCCTTGCAGCCGGTGGTCTCTACCCCTGGCCGATGGGTTCCCCCCTGGTTCCCTGAGCTGTTTATGCTAGGCATCGGAGAATTTCACCACCTCCGATCCCTCCCCCGGTGGTCGATTCTTGCGGAGTCACGCCTGTCTGCTTATCAAGTCATTGAACATTTGCTTATCGAGTTGTATTTTACTCTCTTTGAGCTTTTGATTTGTTTATCGAGTTGTACTCACACTTGTTTGGTTATATCATGCCTTTGTTTTGCTTATCGAGTTGTAAGTCGGTTCACTACCTGATTATTACGATGCAAATATTCAGTGTTCAAAATAGGTTCAATTTCGTTTACATTGTGGTGTGACACCTTGCGATGCAATGCATAGAAAGTTTACAAATGCAACATCTTTTGAACAAAATGGTTGTTTCATTCCCGTCACGTGTTTTTTGCAAAATATGTAATTTTGGAAAAAAAATAAAACCTGCCCGAGGCAGTGCAATGTGCTTAAACTACCAGTAAAAAGGGAAGTAAAGCATGGATTGGCAGGGTAGCAAAGTGTCGGAATTGATACCAGTAAAACTCCCCTTTGCGGTCAACGCATTTTCCGCACCTTTGTTCGGGTTAATTACATGGTTTGGCGCCTTCATCACTCAAGATAATGCGGGAAAGCACACTTTTGAAACGTGAACCTTTGAGTTGACCTCAGGCCAGAACTTCTGCGAGGAACACTTGATACGTACGAAAAACGTCCCGTCCCGTATCCTTTTCATACCTTGTGAATTCCACAAATCGTCTCGATTATGCTGTGCTACAGTACTTTACATTCCAGTGTCGCAAATGACATGTTTTTTACTTACATGTGTGCACTCAACTCTTCTCATTTCACTACTTGCGTAGACCGCATTATTGTTCAAATTCATTACTTGCGTAGACCGCATGTTTTGCTTGCGTAGACCGCATTATTGTTTAATTTCATTACTTGCGTAGACCGCATGTTTTGCTTGCGTAGCCCGCATTATTGTTCAATTTCATTACCTGCGTAAACCGCATGTTTTGCTTGCGTAGACCGCATTATTGTTCAAATTCATTACTTGCGTAGACCGCATGTTTTGCTTGCATAGACCGCATTATTGTTCAATTTCATTACGTGCGTAGACCGCATGTTTTGCTTGCGTAGACCGCATTATTGTCCAATTTCATTAACTGCGTAGACCGCATGTGTTACTTGCGCAGACCGCATTATTGTCCAAATTCATTACTTACGTAGACCGCATGTCTTGCTTGCGTAGACCGCATTATTGTCCAAATTCATTACTTGCGTAGACCGCATGTTTTGCTTGCGTAGACCGCATTATTGTTCAATTTCATTACTTGCGTAGACTGCATGTTTTGCTTGCGTAGACCGCATTATTATTCAACTTCATTACCTGCGTAGACCGCATGTTTTGCTTGCGTAGACCGCATTATTGTTCAAATTCATTACTTGCGTAGACCGCATGTTTTGCTTGCGTAGACCGCATTATTGTTCAATTTCATTACTTGTGTAGATCGCATGTTTTGCTTGCGTAGACCGCATTATTGTTCAATTTCATTACTTGCGTTGACCGCATGTTTTGCTTGCGTAGACCGCATCATTGTTCAATTTCATTTCTTGCGTAGACCGCATGTTTTGCTTGCGTAGACCGCATTATTGTTCAAAAATTCATTACTTGCGTAGACCGCACGTATTACTTGCGTAGACCGCATGTGGGATCAAATTTCATTGCTTGCATGGACTGCATGCTTATGATCAAATTCATTGCCTGCATAGACCGCAAGCTCCACTTACACATCTGTACCTTCACAGCATTGTTATGCTCCCCACTTGCTTTGTGTTGTCACGCATTCCGAGTACACTGTTATGCATGTTGCTAACGATATTGTACCTGTTGAGTTGTTTTCTTTGCAGGCACGATATTGTATGTACGGTTCATTTGAGGCTGGTGGAACCAGACGAGCCGCACAGGTATTGTATCTTCCGAGCGAGACGTATCGAGAATTGCATAATTCTCTTACATCCTTTCTGCATTGTAGTGTAGTTTGGTGTATGCTAGGTTAAAATTGTCGTATGTATGCTTCATTACAGCTTTCTTTGCATGATCATAAGTTATGTCCGGCTCTGTGCATTGTCTTGCATTTTGCCCCTGCCTTCGGGTGCATATCTTGTTTGTCTTGCATGCTTGTCTAAGTCTTCGGCCTTGTCAAAAATGGGTCGTCTCTGGGCTTTGACATTCACTCACGTCATTGTTATGACTTTCGAGTTCTGTCAAAGAGGGGCAACTGTAAACACCCCATTTTTGACCGTCCTCAAGACTTGGACGTCACCGTTTGAACACCCGGTGATCATCCATGTTTGTGTTCATTTGGAGTTCCCGGGGGTCTCTGCTCGCGCGCCTTGCCTCAGGATCTCCGAACTCGACTGTTTAGTGTCTGGTTTTGCACCAAACACTTGTGTTTTGCCTTGGAAGGGCAGGGAATGCCTTGTGAGACATCCCCACACACCACCGGCAGTGGCTAGAGGCCACCGACTGGTTTTTGTTGCCATCGGCAATATATATTACCGGTCGGCACTATTTGTTGCCGGTCGGCAGTGTTTTCTGTCAAAATGGCATTTTTGAGGAGCCGACCACTGTTCATCTACTTTATGTAGATATTTTGTGCCAGCTGTGATAGCTGGCACCAACTCTGCTTCCCTCCATACACGTGTATGGAGGGATTTCCCTCTAAGCAAGCTTGTTGTATAAGCTTTGCAAGAGGGACTCCTATAAGAGGAAGGCTCTCCTCTTAGTTCTAGGTTATATTTTTTAAGGCAAAAACCAGGGCTTATAGAGATAGATACATCCTCTCTCTAAATTTCCCTCTCTCTCCTCCCTTGTGTGTGTTTCTTGGCCTAAAAGTGTGCTTTTACCTTACTTTTGCACTAATACACACACTATTACACCTTGCTCCGAGATTGAGGGACTTGGGGGGTTGATTCTTGAGTTTTTGGACTGATTTTGATCAAAAGAAGAGGGCTAGACCATTTGTTCTTCAAAGGATCTTCAAGGGTGAGCACTTTACTTTACTTTCCCCAAACTTGCAATAGTCTTTTACCTATCTTGCTTGCTGATTTAGCTTTTGTGCATAACATAAAAAAGGCTTATATTTTCATGCTTTAGAATTTTCATTAAGGTTGTTTTGTGGTTTGAGTGCAAACTCACCCTTTTAGGCCTTATTTGGCCCCTTTTAGTGCTTCCCTTGTGAGGCCTTGTTTGCTTGAGTGTTTTGGTCTTCCCACCACTGAAAACCAATGGATTTTCAGTGGTGAGGAAGGTGGTTTGAAGTCTTGCATAGGGGAGGGACACCCCTCTCCCTTCATTGTCTTATTTCCTTGCATTTTGGCTTAAAGGGTAACATGCATGCTTAATTCGTTTTAGCCCTTTTTCAGAGGTTTTTGGGTGTTTTTAGGTCATTTGTAATCTCTTTTTTTAGTCGGATTTGTGGCCTTTTGCATGCTTAATATACTTGCTTGCATTGCTCATCCCATTTGGCCTAAAAATGCACCTTGTGTTTAGGCCATGTTTCTTGCATGTGTTGGCTTAGTTCCATGAAGGTGTTGGCATTATTTACTTAATGTTTAAGGTCTGTTGGCCATTCATTTCAGTCATGCTTACGGTGTCGTCTCTTTGTGTTTTGGCTTGTAAGCCTTGAGCATATTGACCTCTAGCATGTGTAGCTATGACCATCCTCATGATTTGGCATCATTTAGGACCACATTTCAGTCCATAAATCATGTTTATATGTGTGCATGTGTGACCTCTTTTATGCCTTGAGGGTGTGCCCTTTTATGCCTAGAAATGAATTTTTAGTCCATGCATCTCTTGGGAGCCACCTTAGCTGCCATGTTAGTAGGTTTTGGAGTCCTTTTTGCATGCTAAGTTTCTGTTTTGGCTTGTCCAATTCGTGCCATGAGTGGTCATGTGGGTGGAAGTGAAGTGCCCTCCTTTTGCGCCTTAACTTTAGGACCATTGACCTGCTTGTTGGCATGAGTTTTTGTCCACCTTTCTAGGCACTTTTGGCCACTGTTTTGGGGTGGATCAAGGTCTGCCCCTTTATGGTTCAAGGCCCTCTTGCATGCTTGTCTCATGTCCATTGCATGATTGCTTCATTAAGTGTTGTAATATGTTGATCCCATTCCTTAAATGGTCCATGTTTGCATTGCATTTGCACCTTGCATGCCTAGCATTACATACTTGTCATATTAGTTGCATGATATTTGGCATGCCTTGCATAATTAGTATCATGTTGCATTTTGAGCCATGTGAGCATAACATGCATTGCATTACTTGGCTTGGGGTGTCAAGCCAAGTGTGAGGGTTAAGGAACATTCATACTATGAGTGATGTAATGTGCCTTGATTCTCGGTCACCGGGACCCTTGACTTCGGCATGATAGGGTCTTGGTCCTCATTTGTGTGGTTGCATGCATCTTTACATCAAGTGGCAAACTTGATCCCTTGGGCTATCATGCACCATTGATGGCTCGAGGATCGAGAGCCATGCTTCCCTGAGTTCAAAGCATGATGGGAAGCATGACCATGCTTACATGTGCCTGAAATCCCATGCCATGTACTGTCTGTTTTCTGTTGCTGTCAAAACTGTCTTCTGCAGGAAGCTTCTGCCAACCAGCATAATTCAGTGCCGACCGGCCATTGGTGAATGGCCGATAAATCCAAAAACAGCCAATGGAAATTCTGCACTGCCGGTGGGGATTTCCCCTAGCCGGTGGTGCTCTGCAACATGCAAGGAACCTGTCCTTGGGCTTTGGCAATTTTCAGAGAGACAGGACAATATAAACAGAGGTGGCAGGAGTATGGTACGGGTTTTCCAGGCGAGCCGGGTTTCGAGCATGCATCATTCGCGCATCCCGAGGCAGAGGCTGCGGCCACCCTTCTCCTTTCTTTCTATTAATTAATTAGAAATTCTGTAATAATTAATGTATTTGTTATTCGGTCTGTAATATTTATTTGGTCCCTCCAAGTGAGGGAAATTATGTAATAAGTGTGCGTGAGTGTGTGTATGTCTTCCAACCTCACGTCTTTCTTCCCTTTTACTTACCTGCTTTGATGGTTAGTAATAGGGCACTTTTAAAATTAGCATACCTTATGCTATGCATGTGTGCATTCATGCATTTGTATTGCATGCACCGGGCTCGGTACATCATGCTAACTGCATTTGTATTTCAATTCCAAATTGAATACGTGCATCAATTGACTGCATTTCATATGCCATGCTTAGGTTAGCCGAGACTATTCTAATTGCATTTTGCATGCGTTGCATTAGCCACTTTAACATGAACTAGAATCACGCATGTTTGCTAACTAGTTTATTGTTTTGGCATGGAGTACATTGTAAGTATTTATGCTTTAGCATACCACATGCGTGTGAATGTTGCCATGATAGTATGTTTGCCATGCGGCTAAATGCTTACGTGATATTACTGATTGATTGCCTGTGGGTGAAGGTTGGATTGTTTGAGTTGGAAAAACTCATTGAAATCCGTATCTTAGCCTACTTGCGAGTAGCAAATTTCAAAATGTTTTTCAAGACAAACGGACATACGATGCTTATTTCCAAATTAGGCGATCTAGTCTATACTTGTGTGCTGTGCGCATAACATAGTAATTCTAGGCTAATAAATGGATTAAGAACACATAACGTTTTCAAAAATGGATATCACGGTTAGTAGAGGCCGATCTTCGGATCGGGCGAGAGGGGGTGCTCATAGCTGACCTTCCCCAATCGTACCCAAGCTCCCGAGCCGAGGCAACTTTGGCAATGACGGACACGTGGCCTTTGGCACCGAGTCAGGGTTTCCTAAATTTCCCCATTAAAAAATATTTAGGTGGCGACTCTGTATCTGGCAAAGCAGTCCATGTTTGGCACTTCTTTTCAAAAATCTGTTTTCTCAAAAACGATTTGCCAGACTTGGACTCTTTGGTTCAGATTAGGAACCGTGACACAAATTGAGTCCGAACTGTAGCATGAGGCCCACGGGCGCGTCTATAGTATCCTTTTTCGTATCCTTTTGTATATTGCGAGATTCGAAAATTGCTTTGAATATGTTGCATTACAATGTTTTGTCATGTTTGTAATAAGTGCGCTTGTTATACGTCTTTTCGCTCTTGCATTGAGCATGCCTCGTCTTGCTTTGAAGTTGCATCTCAACATCGCGAATAACTTGCCTTCACCATGCTTATGTTGAATATGTGCCTCTCTTTGTTGGTGCATTGTTATGCACACACTATATGCGTTGTTGCGCACCCCTTTGTCGCATTGTTATACACATTGCTTGCATTGTCACGCATGCTTTACTTACATGTGTTTATGCACCATTACTTGCATTGTTTCGCACTCGTTTCTCGCATTGTTATACACATTGCTTGCGTTGTCGCACATGCTTTGCTTACATGTGTTTATGTACCTTTGCTTGCGTTGTCGCGCATGCTTTTCCTCGCATCGTTATACACATTGCTTGCGTTGTCGCGCACGCTTTACTTACATGTGTTTATGCCTTACTTGCGTTGTCGCGCACGTTTTTCTTGCATTGTTACACACATTGCTTGCGTTGTCGTGCATGCTTACTTACATGTGTTTATGCACTTGGCTTGCGTTGTCACGCATGTTTCATACTTGCATTATCATGCTTGTCCCAGTTGCATTGTTATGCACCCCTTGGCTAGCATTGTCGCGCATGTTTTACTTGCATTATTATGCTCGTTCTAGTTGCATTGTCATGCATCTTTTCACTTGCATTGCTATGCACCTTCTCACTTGCATCATATGTGCATGTGTTTATCTCATATTGAAATGATTTCTAGATCTAACAATTGAACATGTGTTTCTACTATATTGTACTTGTTGAATTTCTTTCTTTTGCAGGCACGATATTGTATGTACGGTTCATTTGAAGTTGGTGAAACTTGCTAGTACTGTGTGTACGGTTCATTCAGAGGAATTTCAGGTAAGACCTTTCATGTCCTTTGAATTCGTTTTGTTTCGGTTAGAAGCATCGGGGTGCGCTCGGTGTTTACGCTATACCCTTGTTAGAAGCATTGGGACTCACTCCGATGTTTATGCAGCTCCTCAGTGCTAGCACTGCTCTCTTTCCTCTCATGCGTGTGCCACGCTGAGATATGCTCTCTTTCCTCTCTTGTGTGTGCCATGCTGAGAGATGTTGTGTTTGAGACTCCGGGTATTCTCGGTAGTCGCTTTCAGTCTTCTCCGCGTGAGACGCAGTAAGAATTGCATAATTTTCTTACATCCTTTCTGTTGGAATGTGTAAGACTATTATTTCTTATTCGCTTGTTTAAAATGTTGTGTTTGTTTTGCATAAATACTTCATTAAAGCTCTCTTTGCATGATCATAAGTTATGTTCGGCATCGTGCATGTCATTTGTATCTTGCCCCTGCCTATGGGCGCATCTCTTTGTTATCTTGTATGCTTGTCTAAGTCTTCGGCCTTGTCAAAAATGGGTCGTCTCTACGCTTTGACATTCACTCCCGTCATCTTATGACTTTCGAGTTCTGTCAAAGAGGGGCAACTGTAGACACCCCATTTTTGACCGTCCTCAAGACTTGGACGTCATCGTTTGAACACTCGATGATCATCCATGCTCGTGTCCGTTTTGAGTTCTCGAAGGTCTTAGCCGCGCGCCTTGCCTTAGGATCTCTCAACTTGTTTGTTTTGCGAATGGTTGTGGACCGAGGACTTGTGGTTTTGCTTGTGAGGGAAAAGGGTGGCTTGTTGGCCATCCCTACAACCCATCGGCCAAGGCCTTGAGCCATCGGCCATGTTTTCTTGTTGTCGGCCATAAGTGATGGCCGATCGGCATTCTTTTTGGTCGATCGGCCATATTTCTTGGCCGAGACCTTTCTATCTGCATTTTCAGATATTTTTGTGCCAGCTGTGACAGCTGGTAAGCACAGATCTCATCCTCCATACGTGTATTGAGGGATTGAATCAAGACTCAAGCTTGTTCAACAAGCTTGAGAATTAAATTTCTATAAGAAGGGAGACCCCTCTCCCTTTCCAGAGGTTCTGAAAAAGGTGATATACAAAACATATATCACTCTCTCTCTATGTTTTACCTCTCTCTCAATATTTGCTCTTGTTGATGCTCAAAAGTGTAAATTCTTCATACTATTGCACACAAACACCTACTAGAACACTATCCTTTTGTTGCTGAGGTCCCTAGGAGCTGGTGTTAGAGTTTTTCGATTGGTTTAAGCTCAGAAAGGCTGCTGGAGTTATGTTCTTGAAGGTGTTCTTCAAGGGTGAGTCAACTAGCTTTTAAACCGTTATTTTGGCTTAAGCTTTTGGACGTATTTGCATGCTGATTTAAGCTTAACTTTCTACTGTAAAACGTTCTGATTTTGCATGCTTAACATGTTTATTTAAGGTCACTTTTGTGTTGGGGGCAATCTACCCCCTCTTAGGCCTTGTTTGGTCTTGTTCTTATGCCTTCCTTTTAAGCTATTGGGACCACCTCGTTTTGGCCTTCTTACCACTGAAACTCAGAGGAATTTCAGTGGTGGAAATGGTGTTTTGAGGTCCCAAATGGGAGAGGGCCATTCCCTCTCCTTGTGTCTTGTTTGCTTGTATTGATGGCTCATAAAAGTAACATGTTTGTTAAGCTTGTTTTGGCTCTATCTTAGCATGTATTAGACCTTATGTCAGCATGTTATACCTCTGTCTAAGGTTGGTTTGATAGCCTCTTGCATGCACCATCCACTTGTAGTGCAATCCTCTCTATTGCCTTAACATGCATCTTGTGTTTGAATCATTATTCATGCATGTTTTGGCCCAACTCAAAGAAGCTTTCCCTCATGTTTTACCATGCTTGAGCTCTGTTTGATGTTGTTTTAGTCATGTATGCATTGCTTTGTATAGCCTTAGTACATTCTAGCTTGTTAGCTTTAAGTTCCCAAGTCACTAGCATGCATTGTTTGGACCATTTTCATGATCTGGCATCATTTGAAATGTTATTTCAGTGCATGTTTCATGGTCATACACTTGTGCTTGTCACTCTTTTAATGCCTAGGAGGTTTGGCTCTTTATGCCTCAGGAATGGATCCTTGTTCATGCCATCATACTTAGGCCTTTGAGCTGTCATTTCAGTGTGTATTTGGGCTTGTTTTGTCATAATATAGTTCTAATTTTTGTTGGCAAAGTCATGCCATGCTAGGTTTTGGTAGGTGTAGTGTAACCCTCTTTATTGGCCTTGCGTGCATCATGCCTTATGCCCTTCATGTTGGCTTGTTTTACCTTTGGTCCATACATGTTTTAGACTCATTTTGGCATGATCTGGGACCGTTTTGGTTGTCCTTGGCCCTTTGGGGTTTGATTCATGTGGCCTTGGTACAAGTTCCTTGGCTAGCCCTAAGCTTTGAACCTCCTAGCATGCTATGTTTGTATTGTGTGCATGATTTGGCATCATTCCTCACATGATTTCAGAGCTTACTTTATTGCCATACTCTCATACTTGTCATTTCTTCATCATGTTTGAGGGTTGTGTTCTTGTTGCCTGGCTTATGGACCAATATGTGTGCATGCATGTTTTGCCTTTTGGTGCCTTAGTTTTGGTATTATTGGCCACTAATTTGGGCATGATTGAAGTTTGTCCATTTTAGTTTAAGTCCATTTTGCATGCTTGGTACATTGCATGTTGTTGCATGCTAGTTGCATTACATGACATTAATTTGTATGTTGTTGCATGTTTGGTGTATAGCACGTTGTTGCATGCGTGTTCCGTTGTGTTATTGTTGCATGCTTGTCGCATTGCATGTTGTCGCATGCTTGTCACATTGCATGGTTCTTGCATGTTGTTTACATGTTTAGGTTGCATTCCATTGAGTTGGCATGCCATTGGTTTTGATAAGTCAATCATGTTGCATTGCATTGTTTGTACGCCATTAGCTTTGTCAAGTCGTGCATGCATTGCATTGTGTTTGGTTTAGGTGTTAAGCCAAACACGAGGAACGAGGAACGTTTCATACTTGAAGTGATGAAACGTGCCTCAATTCATGGTCGCCGGCCCTCTTGATCATGCATGATAAAGGTTAAGGCATTTATGTGTTTTTGTGCATTTATTTGGCATTGAATTGTGCAACTTGGCCTCTTTGGCCATCATGCATCGAAATGCGTGATTGATGGCTCGAGAGCCGAGTACTACACACCTTTGAGTCTTAGACATGATAAGGGGTGTAGTTGCACACATATGTTCTTGCAAATACATTGCCATGCCTCTGTTTGTGCTCTGTTGCAGCAAAAAGGAGAGTTTGTAGGAAGAGATGGCCGATCAACTATCTAGTGTGCCGATCGGCTATAAATATTTGGCCGATAGCCTGAAAATTGGTCGATGGCCATTGTTCTCTAGCCGATGGCCATACCTCTTGGCCGATGACCTCTCAACATGTCCATGAGGTGGATCAGAGGTGTTTTGGAGATTTGCACAATTTTGAGAAGTCTAAAACAGTGCAAATAGAGACAACATGAGGCATGGTAACGGATTTCTAGGAGGACGCGACCAAGCATGCGTCATTCATCTTTCCGAGACAGAGTCGTGGCAGCTTGTTTCAGCTTCTTTCTTCTCTTACTTTGTTGGTTTTGTAACTTAATTAATTTTCTTAATTAGTTAAGGTTTTGTAATAATTAATTAGTGTAGCATAGCTAGCTAGTTGGTTTATTCGGACCCTCTGTCGAGAGGGCACAATTTGTAATAAGCGTGCATGTGTGTTTGAATGTCTTCCAACCCCACGTCTTTCTCCCTTTTACTTAACCCCTCACGATGGTTAGTTCTAGGTCATGTTTCAATTAGCATCCTTATGCTATGCATGTTTGCATCCATTCATCTGTTTTGCATGCACCGGGCACGGCGCATCATGCAAACTGCATTATGTTTCAAATCCTATTTGAATAGATGTATCAAATGTAGCATTCATATGCCATCTTAGAATAGTTGAGTCTATCTTAGTTGCATTTTGCATGTGTTGCATTAGCCATCTTAACATAAACTAGGATCATGCATGATTTCTAACTAGTTGTTGTTTTGGCTCGGAGTACTAGGTAAGCTTTTACGCTTTAGCATCTTGCATGTGTGTATGTTGCCATGATAGCATACTTGCCATGAGGCTAACTGCTTAATTGATATAATTGCATGAGTGCCTACGGATTAAGGCTTGATTGCTTGAATTGGAACAATTCATCGAAATGTACGTTTTAAGCCCACTTGAGAGTGGCAAAATCATGTTTTCCTAAGCCCACTTGAGGGTGGCAAAATCCACGTCTTAGCCTACTTGCGAGTAGCACCTTCAAACCATTTTCAAACAAACATGAGATGTTTTGTTCCAACTTAGGTGATCTAGTCTATATTTGTATGCTGCGCGCATCATGTTAAAATGTTAGCTAATAAACTGGAATAAGAACGCATGTGTTTTCAAAAACAAAATATCATGTTAGTAAAGGCTGATCTTTGATCAGGCGAGCGAGGGTGCTCATTGCATGACATTCCCCTCTCGTACCTAAGTTCCTGAGCCGAGGTAACTTTGGTGGTGACGGACACATGGCCTTAGGCACGAATCAGGATTTCCTAAATTTCCCAAAAACAAAATATTTAGGTGGCGACTATGTATCTGGCAAAGCAGTCCATGTTTGACACTTCTTTATTAAAATTAGTTTTCCAAAATAATTTGCCGGATTTGGACTCTTTGGTGATTTATCAATCTTGCATTGCACTTTGCGAGATTAGATTCAGAATCGTGACATTGAGTCCGAACTGTAGTAGCTAATGAACAAAACGGATTTCACGCCTTCGCGCGCGGAGCCGGGACGTTCCGACACGTCTACAGAGTTTTACGACAGCCTCAGTGTACCCATCCTCAATGTCAGGAATGGATTTAAGGCCCTGTGCCTTTTTGAATTTCTTCCCAAGGTTAGCAATTTTTACTGAGGTCGGATCGAGATCATTAGTATTAAGGGGATAAACCTCTCATTAGGCTGTACCAGAGGTCTGAAAACTCGAGCTTGAGCTAACCCTTCTCGGGGATTCGAATCTTGCAAATTTTCAGTTGACGAAGGTAGATCAAAGTTCGACTGGGGTCCCCGAGACTGGATGTGTGGGAGGTGCCCTAGATGGGCGTTGCATTTCAGCATTGGTCTCATCCCACATGGTGATTCCCTAGTTTAATGCCGCTATCATCGCCGCAACTTCTTCTGGACTCTGTGTCATCACAGATCTGTTGAGTTGGCAAAGGTGATCTAACTGGTGACTGTCGGATCAATGGAACTAGTGAACCCTGTTTGGCCCTTTTTTGCCCTACCACAGGCGAAGGAAACACTAGTTGCTCTTGATTTTGACAAAGTCTATCGACACTAGTCCAGAGTACCCAGGGAATATCGGAGCCTTCTGAAACTATAGTTCTAGGACTACCTAGCAAAAGAGAAAACAGACAACACCTCAGCCTTATTTTACTAGAACAGATATGATCACAGCTGAGTGACTGTGCTCTCTACTGAATTTTGCCCCAAAACAGATACCAACTTGGCAACTGATATGCACATCCCTGTACAGTTTCACTATAAAGCACATACTAGTTAAGCGAGAGCCAAAACACCCCTATGAGGGGATAAGGTTATCCTGTCCTAGTTTCGTCATGAGCTGGGGTATCACCATGCACAGCAGGTGGCTTCACACAATCCTGCATTCGGATAAGCATCCTGTTCTAGTTTGGAACAGTCTCTATGGTTTCCGATATGCAACTAGGCCGATTGGTCAAAAAAGGGTACCTCAGCAAGACTACCTAATATACCTCTTGCACTAAACACCGAGAAGTGAAAGAAGGATCAAACGGTACAGTGGTAGTCCAGATCCAAGGGTTGTGTTCCCATCGTGGTAGAGCCCGCAACCGATCAGCCTTTTGGCAAACTTTTCCAAGCAAGCCTCTGACAAACCGTTCAGGAATAGCAAATGGAAAACACATTGACTTAGCTGCACCGATGCAAATGCAATGCAAAGAAACACATAAGTGTACATAAAAAGTCGTATCATGAGTTCAAGTCAAGTTCTCTAAATCCCTAACAAAGTCTCCAAAAACTATGGACTCGCCTTTTTCCGCGCCCCGCCTTTCGGAAAGGTTTCACAAGAAAGGCCTCACAATTCAGACTCCCACGGTTCTGAATCTACTCTCACGAGTGCAATGTGAAACTGATAATCACCAAAGAGTCCAATCTGACAAATCTTTTTGGAAAATCAATTTTTGGTGGAAATTTAGGAAACCCTGACTCGTGCCGAAGGCCATGTGTCTGTCATCACCAAAGTTGCCTCGGCTCAAGAACTTGGGTACGAGGAGGGAAGGTCATAAATTGAGCACCCCCGCTCGCCCGATCAAAGATCGGCCTCTACTAGCCATGATATATTTTTTTATAAACATTATGTGCTCTTGTTCCAGTTTATTAAACTAGCTTTACTCTGTGACGCACACAAGCAAGTATAGACTAGTCGCAAGACTTGGAACAATTCAACTCATGTTTGTTTGCGAAAATGGTTTGAGTTTGCCACCGTCAAGTGGGCTTAACGATGCGGTTTTGCCACCAAACATAGTGGGCTTAAAACAGGATTTGCCACTCAACAAAGTGGGCTTGAAACTCACATTTGTTGAATCGTTCCAATCCAAACAACAAGCCTTTATCCACAAGCATTCATGCAGTTTAGCAAGTAAGCACATACCCTCATGGTGAGGATGCTAAATATGGCAGCATTCACACTCATGCAAGTATGCTTAAGAGTAAAAACTTACCGAGTACTCCAAGCCAAAACAAAAACTAGTTAAAAAGATGCATGATCCTAACTATGTACAAAATGCCTAATGTAACACATGCAATAATGCAATTAATAGGCTCGACTACTAATATGGCATATGGATTGATTTGAACAACATGTGATTAAACACGTATTCAGAGAAGATATCGAAACAACAATGTAGTTTGAATGATGCGCCGAGCCTCAGTGCATGCAATATAAATGAATGGATGCAAGCATGCGATATGCTAATCAAAACATATCCCTATTCTAACCATCAAAAGTGATTAAATAAAAAGGAGAAAGACGTGGGGTTAGAAGACATACACACACACACACTTACTACAACATTACGCCCTTGCGAAGGAGGGTCTGAATGAAACTAGCTAAGCTATGCTACTTAAGCTAATTATTACAAAACTTGAATGGATAATTAACTAACTATCTAAGCTAATTAATTAAAAGTAATTTGACTAGACTAAACTAATCAAATATTACAACACCAAATAATTAGCTACAACTAATTAGACTAATTAAATATTACTACACAATTCATTATGCTAATGAAACAATTAAATGATCAAACACATTTGATAAGGACACCAAGGAAGATGGATGGAGGTTGCATGCGCATTGCAAGAAAGTTGCTCTGTCTGCTTAGGCCGCCTCTATTTCACCTTCAGCCACTGCCTCTGTTTTTGCAAAACTTCAATGCTGGCCAAACACCAAGGGTCGGTCGTGCATTACTGACAACCGGTCGGGCCTACAGAGGGCCGGTCGTGCATTGATTTAGTGCAAAGCCTTGTTTCTGTGCTCTGAGGTGAAATCAGTGCAGATAGAGCATTTTCAAGCTCTGTTTGTCCTTCCTTCCTTCTCTATCATAGGAAAACCTCAAGAGAAGGTTGGGATTGACTCCAAGACCATCAATGAGCAATATGATCGCTTGATGATCTCAAATATCATTTTGGACCAAAAATCAATGAATGTAATGCAAATGGACCACCCCTCCCTTTTTATCATGGAATGAACTCAAAAAGGAAAGTTGCAACGCTTCAAGAATCATCAAAATGCTATGAATTAACATATAACGACTCTTGACACAAGTAACTTGGCATAACGCCCGGTCAAGTTGAACCAATTTTAAGCCTTTTTCTTTAAGTATGTTGATCCAAGTTTTAAACCAATTTTATTAGGCCTTGCCATTCTTTAGCCCATTTTCCATGGTGATTAAGTCCTCTAAACAAGAAATAATGTCAAACAAGAGGTTCTTCTAAGACATGAGAGAGAGACTACACGTTGACGATGAATCTCCGAAGAGATTAAACCATTAAGTGTAGGTCTCCCTTACATGTATTGAACAATCTAAATTGGTTGAAACCATTCTCAAATACAAGTGATAGATGGTTGATTGATTATTTAGAGTGAGAAGGAAGTAAACAACACAATACAAGCTAAGTATGCAAACTAATGAGACAACAAACAAACTAATCAAAGCATGAAACAATTTTAAAGGCTTGGACAGCCCTAAACCAACCCATAATAGGCTAAAAATAGTGCTGAAATTACACTACAAAAGCCAAAAAAAAGTAAGCAAATATGAGAGAATTAAAGCCAGCAAGCAAGCCTAAGAAGGGGTGGCTAACCCCTCCACTTTTTGGACCTCAAAACCACATATTTTATCCTTTCAAAACTCTGAAAATCAGTGGCCCAAAGTTGAGGAAAAGTCGAGAAAGAAATGGGAAACACAAGCGCAAAATCTTAGAGAACAACGTTCAAAGAAGGGTGGTTAACCCCTCCACCTTTGATAGCTTTAGGCCACAAGCTTCAGCCCATAAAGACATTCCAAAAAAGTCCCAAAACATCCCAAAAAGAGTGGGTAAAATTAAGCAAAAGAGAGGAAGAGAGTGAGAGGGAAGTACGGAAGAAGATGCAAAAGTTATACATCTTGAAAGAGGGGTAGGCTCTTAGTTAACAAACTTGATTCCAACACCCTCAAGTTTATGAAACTTAGGTTGAAATCTTAGCAAAAAGCTTCAAGTACCAGCTCCAATGGTGTATGTATTGTGTATGTATAGCTAAAAAAAGGTTTGAGGGTCCAAGGAGGAAGGAAGAGGGAGGAGGCTCTCTTTTAGCTCTTCAAAGCCTTAGGAAAATTTTGCCAACCTTGAATTCTGAAGGAAGAAGTTCTTTTTATAGAATTTGGGCCAAAAAAATCAAAAATATCTTCAAACAAAGATATTTCTTCAATTCCCGCCAGCTATCTATCTGACACCACCAAGACCCGACCGGCCATCACTGATCCACGGTCGGCCATTAAAATCTGCACTCAGGCCCAACTTCAAAAGGGCATGTCTCCTTTACCTGGACTCCTTTGTAGGTCACTCTTGAGCCTAAATTGAAGCCTCGGAAGTATAATTTCCAATGGAAGTGGCATCACATAAAAATTATAAGTGTGCAAAGCGATATGCCTATTTTAGTGAAGGCTGCTCAGTTTTGTCTTAACCGGATTGATGCCCAACTTCCAATGGCCATATCTCCACCATCCAAACTTGGTTTTAGATGATTCTTGAGTCGAAAGTGAAGCCCAGGAAGTCTACTTTCCAATGGTGGTGGCCCCAGAACTAAAGTCCAAGTGTACAAAGAGATAGGCCTGGTTTAGTGAAGGTTGCTCAGTTTCTCTCTCAACGGTTTGATGCGCAACCTTTTCTAAACTAGTTTTCTTCCCTCTCCTCCAATTTTCTTCAAATCCAAACCTCTAAATGAGATGTTTAAATTTTTTTTTAGAAATTTCACCTCTTTTCCATTTATTTCCACCTTGTCCTTGCTTGGTGTACCGAAAAGTGCATTATTTAAACAAAATACGAGCCTCGGAACATCATAGAAACATTTTCAAAAATATTTTGAAAGAGAGGGTTTTAAGGTCTAAAATAGTTTGGCCAAAATGGGGTGCAAGGTTTGGGATTAGTGCTTGAATCCGAATTTCTTCATCAAGAATTCAAAAGATTGCACAGTATAACTTTCATCATCGGGTGTTCGGAGTAAAGTGCCCAAGTCTTAAGAGCGGTCAAAAATTGGGTGTCTACAGTTTGGAGTAAATGGATAAATTGGATTAAAACAAGAATGTGTCATCAAAACTTTTATTTATTTATTTATTTTTCCTTGCTTTAATTTGATGCAGTTGATGTTGATAATCGGAAATTGAACACTCACGTTATATTTTATATTTATAGTCAATAGAAGATTTTGATATAATTAATTAAATGTTAGAATATTCACTTATGCTTATTGAGAATTATGATTAAACTTGAAGATCTCGGGATTTCACTTGCACGAGAAAAATGAGAATTTGATTCTATTTAATGTTTGGAATGGGGATGAGTTTTGAAAAGATTGTAATTATATTTCATTGATAAAGTATGTAAGTTAGAAATCGATGAAAACTTGAACCCACTTTGGTGTCATATGTTATTGCTATTGATGAGCCTATTGCTTAGAAGTTTTAGTGTTAATAACTGATAGGGGATTGCCATGTTGGTATTTAAATGAGGAGATTTTTGTAAAGGTAAGAAAATGTTTGACTTTGGAAGTTTGTTTTATATAAGGAATATTGTTGAATTGTCTTGAAAAGACTAAGTTAGAAGTTTTTGATTTACATGTGGTAAATACATAAACATTGGCATTATTATATTATCTCTTAGGATTGTATCATGATATTACATTGATAGGGATATGGAAATTGATCACAATGGAGAATTGTGCGGAGGAAATTGGAAATGGAATCATATGAAGGATTGTACATTTTGCATTATCATTTTATCAAACCACTATTGAAATTGATTTTTTAATCTTACATTGGAAGGTTATGGTTTTAAAAGAGAAATTGTTTTATGAAAGAAGATCTATTGTTTTGTTTTTGGTAAATACGTTGGTAAGTCCAGATAGGGTGTGTGGTTGGTATTGGTTAAGTTGGCCTGAGTGTCCATGGTCAAAGACCAGAAACCCGCGCGGATAGGTGTCAAGCCTTCCAGTTAATACCGATAAAAATAGCAATTTGGTAGTACTTGTATAGTCTACTTGAAGACACCAGCCTAGAGATTACCTGAGTCATATTTACCACCTTGAAATTTTACTGAAATTATTCGATTAATGTGTTTTCAAATTGGCATTGTGAATAAGATTTTCAAAAGATGTGAAAAATATTTTGAGCATGACATGGCATATGCATTCATCTCATGAGACTATATAAAATGTATTTGATGCTTTGTTAGACGTCATTATGAATTGTTTAATTATTTGATTCAATTGACAATGAGGTAATTGAATGAATTAAAAAGGATGTCATGGTGCCATTGAAACATGTTTATTTATTTAAGTTAACTAGTTGTAGTTAATTAAACAAATGGGATTTAAGAGATGATGTAATAAAATCGTATAGTTTTTGACACGGTATGATTTCAAGTATATGTATGATTATCTTTGTACCCATATATCTCTTAATGTTTTAATATGAAATTGTTTGGTGAGCTAGTGGTTGCTCACCTCCTGCCTGTACATGTGTACAGGGAATGCTTTTCGGATTTGAAGATCAAACAATGGATCTTACCATTTCATAAGTGTAGTGTAGTGATGGACTATACTACTACTTTTTATTTGGGTTGCGTGCTATTTTTTTTGTAGAGAGTAGTGACCTCTCTTTTATTGTAAGCCTCAGGGCATTTCTTTGATTTGTATGTAAATGTCATTGTTGTGCAATAAGAGGGAACATGTATATTTAATTATTCATCATTTCATCCAAGGATGAATTGACATTTGTAAATGGAATTAATTAATGAATATTGGTTATGTTATCCGAGTAATAAAATACAAGGCGTGAAAAAAATAGTTATTGAATGTTATACAAATCTAAATTTACTATTCTACTAAATGATTTATGCTTCTGTGATTTATATTACAACATTAAGTACAAAATGAAGAGTATTGGAGTTGCTCCATTGCTACTCTTCATTTTTCACTAGCTTAAGTATGAAAAAGATATACTCTTTATTTATCTAATTAAATTTTTATTTATGTGCTTCAATGGTACTCTTTGTTTTATATATTTATCCCTACAAACTTATTTAAAGAGCCTCCCATCGCTTTTCAAATGTAGTTAGCCTACAAGAATCTTGTTAAAATAACTATCGTACCAGTTAGTCTCTTGGAGTGAGTAAAATAACATAAAACTGGTTATAACAGCTAATAAACTTTTTTTAAAGAGCCCCTTGGAGATTGTGACGTCCCGAGTTTTGGGCTTGAATAGTATTGTGTAGTGGGGGTAGTATCTATTTCTTTCGTTTTCTTGTTTACCATATCGGGTCGTTGAGATTCCTTTTTTACTCCTACTTAACCACTCTTAACTTTTTCAGGTTGAAAAATTTGAGTTTTGGGCTTTGAAACTTGTTTCAAAATACAAAACCGCTCATGCGAAATTGAGAGTCGCTCAAGCGGATCTTCACTGAGTCTTTTGGGTTTTCTGGGCAAAAAATCGTTCGAGCAGATTTTGTGTCTCGCTCGAGCGGATTTTGTTGAATTTTTTTGGACAGTTCTCTGGAGCAATCTGCCCGTGGGGCAAAAATTTCTGCTCAGGCGGATTTCGGCATGTTTGTCTCAAAATTCGTGCTCTTTTTCTCAAAACTGATGCGAAAAAGTCACAGATTTTTCTTCTCTCTCTCTCTCTATATATATTCATCTTCTCTCTCCCTTTTGTCTAAAAACACACCCAAATCCAACTTCTCTCTAAGATTTAACTCAAATCTTCAAGAGTTTGAGGGGGCTTTTTACACCAAATTAAAGAGGGCGATGAGGGCTACATTTGTAACCGATTAGATCATGTTTTCGTCAACTTTGATTTCTAGGGTTTTCTTCCTCTTCATCTCCCAAGCTTGAGGTAGGGATAATCTTTGAATTATATATATATACAAGATTATGCTTGTTTGGAGCATTTATTACATGGTTGAGTTATGTTCGGGTTGTTGAACCCTAGATAATGTTAGAAGATGATTTATCTACTTTTCCCAAAATTTTTGAGAGTGTGAGTTGTGTTCTAAGGGGTGGGTGTTGTTTTGGAAAAATCTTTTCAAAAATAGAACAAAAACCTTATTTTGGTGGAAACCCAAGAATTTGGGGATTTTGGAAAAAAGTTGAGTATTGTGAAATTTATGGTTGGTAAATTGTTATCTAAAGAAATGATGGAGAAATTCCTATAGTTGTATCAAATGAGGGGATTTCATGAAGGAAATGAGAATAGTTGATTTTAAAACTTATCATTGGTTTGTCTTAGAGAAATCTAGTTTAGAAAATGATGTTTAACATGTAGAGAATACATAAATGTTGATATTTTCATATTGTCTCTTGGAAATGTATATTATGATGTTATATTGATAAGAGATGTGGAATTTGATCACAATGGAGGATTGTGTGGATGAATTGAGAAATTGAGAAATTGAAAAAATTCAAGGCATTGATATAGAAATACGTTGCATTGGCACTTGATTTCATTATCATCACCTTTCGAATTGGCATTGCGGAGATTATTAAATTAAACTCTATTATTGCATTGGACATTTGCATTGTCATCCCATTTTATCATTGATGCAATTGATTTTGAACATTGGATTCGAAAAGTATTGTTTTGTGAAACAAGATCATATTGATTTGTTTTTGGGGTAAATACGTTGGTAAGTCCGGATAGGTGGTATTGGTTAAGTTAGCCTGAGTGTCCATGGTGAAAGACTAAAAACACGCGCAGAGGAGGTACCACGTACCTTCCAGTTAGCAACAGGTAAAGTGGGGATTGGTAGTGCTTGTTATGCCTACTTGCAAACACCAACTTAGATATTACTTGAGTCGTATTTACCGCCCCTTTGAACTACATTGAAATTATTGAATTGTTAAATTCTCAAGATTGCATTGTGTACAAAAGTTTCAAAAAATAAAGATATATGTTTTTGAACATGGCATGGCATGTGCATTTCATCCGAAGAGATTGTATAAAATGTATATTCTTTGTTAAGATTTTCCTATTGGGCTTTGTGCAGGAAATGATGTGGTGATTCCACCGAGTTAGAGGCGCAGAATATATTTTGAGAACGCAAGGCTCTTTTCTTTTTGTTGTAATTATTTTGACAAGCCAAGAGCTTTACACGTATGGTTTTGAAAAACCATTTTTGTGTAACCAGGCTTAAGCCTTGGAATTTGTAGCCCTTGAGGGCATTAAGTTGTATTTTACTTTTGTGCCACATGCTATAGATTCATATTTTAGAGATGTTGGATTTATATTCGCGTGTGGAATATCATATTTGCATGTAGATAATCTTGTGTAAATCTCTTGATGATTAATGAATACAAATGTTGAAAATTTGATGATAATGTCAATATTGAGAATTTATTTCCATTTACATTAAACAAGTAGAAGTTTTTGAGTTGTAATTCAAGATAATGAAATTAGAAGTTGATTAATCTATATTGTGTTAATTTTCGGGGCGTGACAGAGATGTTCCACCCTTAATCAGTTTACACACTTTATGATTTTGACAACATATTATTTTTTCAACATTTGTCGGTGATTTTAAGGTTGCATTAGAATTATAAATCTAAGTAGAAATTTAAATTTAAAAAATATATATTTGTATATATACATGAAATATAAGTTAACTTTTTTATCATTTTTTTGAGTAATCTATAAATATTTGACAATAGAAAGAAAATACTATTCCAATGGATATTTGAGAAAATATTTAGATATTAATGGTAAACTTTGCTACATTCAAGGTCAAATTCATAAGGATTTCCATAAAATTGATGCTTATTTTAATACATATGACTTATTTGTTATTTCTCCTAAAAAAAAAAGAAAAGGAAAAACAAATTAATTATGCATATAAAAAATTAAATTAAATCAAATGAATTTCGACGTGGGTCCTCTCTCCTTTGTTTTTCTTGAATATAAAAAACTTGGACCTTTCTTAAGTATGCCTTCCATGTTGTATGCAAGGCATAACTATTTTGTTATTTTTTTTTTTTTTTAGTTATACAATTTTGTTTTTTTTTTTTTTTGTTATTTGTAATTATTGTTTGACTCTTTTTAAATAAATCAAAGCTTCAATGTATGTTTTCGATCAATAAATATTTATGTACACCTTTTATTTAACTCTACTACGTAGCTAACACAAATTCGAGTAAGTTATCTTATAAAAGTTTTGAACAACACAAAAATACGTAACTAATACAAATTCGAGTAAGTCATCTCATAAAATTTTAAACAATACAAAATCAAGTAAGTTTTTACAGACTCACATAAGTAATTTCACAAAAATATGCAAGTTAACACAAATTTTCTGTAAGTCATCTCATAAAAGTTTTGAGGAACACAAAATCACGTAAGTTTTCACAAACTCATGTAAGTGATCTCACAAAAATACGTAACTAATACAAATTCGAGTAAGCCATCTCGTAAAATTTTGAACAACACCAAATCAAGTAAGTTTTCACCGACCCATGTAAAAGATCTCACAAAAATGCATAAGTTAACACAAATTTCCCGTAAGTTGTGATGCCCTGGTAGCTAACCTGTCTTGTTTTCTTTTAATTATGTTTATCTTATTTGTGTTAGGAGTGTCGGGTTTTAACCAAGGTCTTGTCGACTATTTGGGTTCACCGTCCCTGAAAACCTTTCTCGGATTATCATCATTATTTTGTTCCAGAGCAAAATTTTTGCTCATTGCAATTAGCATGAGTTAGAATCGAAGTGTTGTGGTCTTGCTAGTGCACTTTTTGGATGAAAAGAAAAACCACACATACGGAGGCTTAGGCCGCATGTACGGAGATAGGGCCACCCATACGGTGAGGGAATGCCACCATTGGTTGGCTACTACTTTAATTGCACAAGCGGGGCCTGTGCGGGAAATGGGCCGCACGTGCAGGAAAGGATGTATTGCACGTGCAGAAGAAGGCGCGCACGTGCAGGAAGTGATGGGTCCGAAATTTTTTCCCTTTTCTTCTCCTTGGGCTGAGTGTACCTCACTTTTCACTCATCTCTCTCTCTCTCTCTCTAAAACACTTTCTCTTCCTTGTCTCTACAATTACTCTCGCCAAATTACACTAAACCCTTGATTTCTCCAAATCCATTAAAGTTTTGACCCTAGTCCCTTCATCAAAGTTGGAGAACTCTTCGAGGGCTACGTTTTGTGCAGTGGTGATCGAGTGTCAACACCATTGACTTTGGGAGTTTCTTCTCTCTTTTTCTCCAAAACTTGAGGTAGGGATAATCTCTGAGTTATATATACATTTTTACAAATTTATTTTAATTTTGGAACTTCCCCTTATAGTATGGAACTTTTATTTTGATTCATGACTTCTTAATGATTTTAAAAGTGGTTTTTCTCAATGTTTTCCAAAAAACTCTTGGGAGTATGAACTATATTGTTGAAGAGGGATATTGTTTGGAAAATCCTTTAAAAAATGATGAAAAACCTAGTTTTGTGGAAACCCTAGAAATTGGGGATTTGTTTTTGAGAAAATGTCATGATGTTATGGAATCTATGTGGTCTAATATTATGGTAATGTGTGATTGGGATGTTCCTATGATTGTGCGTAAAGAGGAAATTCCATGGAAAGAAAATGAGTAGTAATTTAATTGAATCTTGTTGTATAGCTTATTAATGTTTGGTCTTGAAATGACCAAGTGGAAAATAATGACTACATGAAGATTTGAGATTGTTATATCATTTTTTAGAATTATATTATGATGATTAATATATGGAAGATGCTTGAAGGCTAATGTTGTATTATTTTATCTCTTGTAATGTATCATGATTTTTTTGCATTGATTGTGATGTAGAATTTGATCGCAATGGAAGATTGTGTGGATGAATTGGGAGAATTGAGATTATTTAGTCAAACTCCATTATTGCATTGAACATTTGCATTATCATCCTCTTTTATCATTGATGCAATTGATTTTGAATATTGCATTGCAAAAGAATTATTTTGAGAAAGGAAATTGTTTTGTGAAACAAGATCGTATCGGTTTGTTTTCGGGTAAATACGTTGGTAAGTCCAGATATGGGATGTAGTTGGTATTGGTTAAGTTGGCCTGAGTGTCCATGGTGAGAGACCGAAAACACGCGCGGATGAGGTACCACGTGCCTTCCGGTTAGCTACTAATAAAGTGGGGATTTGGTAGTGCTTGTTAAGCCTTCTTGCAAACACAACCTAGGGATTACCTAAGTCATATTTACCGCCCATGCTAACTATATTGAAATTGTTAAAATGTTGAATTCTCTTGATTACATTGTATACGAAGATTTTCAAAAGATAAAGATATATATAATTTTGAATATGCCATGGCATGTGCATTCATCCCGTGAGATTGTACAAAATATATATACTTTGTTAAGGTTTTCCTACTAGGCTATGTCCTCACCCCTATAGGATTTTGTGCTGAAAAAGATGTGGTGATTCCGTCGAATTAGAGGCGTATGATATGTTTTCAGAGCATGAGACTTTTTTTTTTTTTTTGTAATTATTTTTGGCAAGCCAAGGGCTTTATTTATATGGGTTGAAACCGTTTTTGTGTAACCGGGCTTAAGCCTTTGAAATTGTAGCCTTGAGGGCATTTACTTGTATTTGAACTACTATGTCACATGCTATAGATTCATGTACTAGGAATGTTGAATGTATATTTGCATATGGAATATCATTTGTAAATCTCTTAATGATTGATGAATACAAATATTGGAGATTTGTAGATGATGTTAACATTGAACATTTACTCATGTTTGTATTTAACAATGGGAGTTGGTGAATATTTCTTGTGGGAATTTTTTAGGCATGACAACTTGGTATCAGAGCTACAAGGTTTGAATACTTGGGGCTCGCGAGAAGCAGTTCTTTTTCCACAATGAGTTCATTTCGCTAAACTAGGAGATGTTCCATGCCTTAAGTGTTACATGATAACATGCTTGTATGACTAGATGGTTATGTGATTGAACTTTTAGGATGTTATTTGTGCCTATTAAATTCCTTGAAGTCTTATTAAAAGGACACTTGATCAATGCTCATTCTGATAAGAACTTCCGGTGTTTCGCGGGACAAATTTCTTCGTAAAGGAGTAATCTGTATGTGATTATGTGACTAATGTGTTTACATGGAGTGAAACTAAGTGTTTATATGAAATGAAAACTAATGAAATTATTGTGACGTGATGTGTGAAATGAAGTTGCGAGCACATACATGTTATTGTGCTAAGTTGTTTTTTGTTGTCCTCATTTAAGATGTCAGAAGGAGGCCGTGCGCGTGGTGGTAGAGGCAGGAGGCGTGGTAGGCCTCGCTGAGGTGTTCATAAGGTACCAGTTCATGAGGTTCCGGTGCAAAAGGAGGGGTTCAGTCAAGCTAATGTTGCCGAACAAGCAGGCCCAATAAACGTGACCGAACAAAGAGGATAAGCAGGAGTCCCCAAGCAAGCAGGTGAAGCCGTTATGGGTGCCTTAGCCAAAGAGATAGCAGAGGCCATGAGGGGATCAATGAACATGTTAAAGGCAGATAACCAAGCCCGGGAAAATATCGTAGAGACTAGAGCGACTTTCCTAATTCGGGAATTTTTGCGGGCTAAACCGAATGAGTTTCATGGGGGTCCGGAGCCCAAGAAAGCGGATGAATGGTTGGAGCAAACGGTGAAGACATTTGAGATGCTTCACATCAATGATAGTGAATTGAGGGTGACTCTAGCGAGTTATTATTTCAAAAGGGATGCAAGCCAATGGTGGAAATATGCCAAAGGTAGAGTGGAATCGACATGGGAAGCTTTGGTTACTGCTTTCCAAGACAGATACCTGCCTCCCACTACCAGGGAGAGACTGAGGTAAGAATTTCAAAACCTCAAACAACTAAACCTATCTGTGGCCGAGATTGAAGTGGTTTTCATTAGTTTGTCTCGATTTGCGCCGGAGTTAGTGGCAACAGAGGAACGTCGTTGCATAGAATTTGAAAAGAGGTTGAGAGCGACGATTTTATTTAAAGTTGTCAAGAATATGATTGTAGCTCGACCTTTTCGCGCCCCTTTCGGAAGGCGAATAGGTCCTACAGTATCAGACTCCCGTGGTTCTGAATCCTATCTCACAAGTGCAATGCGAAATAGATAATCACCAAAGAGTCCCAATCCGGCAAATCGTTTTAGAAAATTGATTTTGAATCAAATTGCCAAAAATGGACTGCTTTAATAGATATAGAGTCGCCACCTAAATATTTTGTTTTGGGAAACTTAGGAAACCCATGACTCGTGCTAAAGGCCATGTGTCCGTCATTACCAAAGTTGCCTCGGCTTGGGAACTTGGGTACTAGAGGGGAAGGTCTTGAATTGAGCACTCTCACTTGCCCGATCAAAAATCGGCCTCTACTAATCATGATTTGATTCTTAACTACATTAGATGCTCTTGTTCCGGTTTATTAGGCTAGCGTTACTATGTGATACGCACACATACAAGTATAGACTAGTTCGCTCAAATTGGAACACTCGATCACATGTTTAACAGGGTTTGAAAGATGCCACTTCAAAATGGGCTTCCAAGTACATCGAGTTGCCACTATACAAAGTGGACTTACAAGTATGCCATTCTAGTTGTTCCAACTCAAGCAAGAAGACTTCATCCACAGGCATTCAAGTAGTTTAACAATTAAGCACTTAGCCTCATGGAAAGCATGCTAGACATGGCAACATTCACACTCATGCAATATGCTAAAGCAAATAAAACTCACCTAGCACTCCAAGCAAAGGTAAACAAAAGAGTTTAGCAAAAAGATGCATGATTCCTAACTATACAAGAATGCTTAATGCAACACATGCAATATGCAAGCTAAATAGGCTCGGCTACTTAATGACATATGATTTGCAACATTTTGATATCATGCGGTCTAAGCATGTATTCAGGAAAGTATTGAACTGACAATGCAGTTTGAATGATGAACCAAGCCATCGATGCATGCAACATATGTATGCAAACATGCAAACATAAGATATGCTAATCAAAACATGATCCCTAATCTAACCATCAAAAGTTGATAAATAAAAGGAAGAAAGACGTGAGATTGGAAGACATACACATACGCACGCACACATATTACAACATTATGCCCTCGCGAGGGAGGGTCCGAATGAATAAAAGCTAAGCTAAACTACTTAACTACTTATTACAAAACTTGAATAAATAAATAGCTAAACTAAGCTAACTTAATAGTACAACACATTCTAATTAGCTAACTACATTAACTAATTAAATACAACATAATTAATTAAACTAATTAATCAAGTTCGATACCACAATCAACTAATTAGCAACAACTAATTAATTATTACAAAGCCATTAATTAGACTAGTGAACTAATTAACTACACAAATTATAGATAACTAATTAAGTATGCAAGGTAATTGCAAGTAAACAACTAATTAACTACTCGAGTTAACTAAATGGCCTCGGGAAACGAGGGATGCATGCATGCCTGGTTGTCCCACCCGAAGAACACCTATTGTTTGCTACTCCTTACCTCGGTTTTACACCTCTGCTATGGTTTTCTACCTTTGCACCAATTCAGCCATGCTGCACAAACACTCTACCCAAAATTCACTGGTGGCCGGCAAGGGGCCTGCCAACTACTGGTGGTGGCATGTCGGCCACTGATGGCCACTAGAGCTAAGTTTTGCCTTTCTGCAATAAAGGACAAAACATAGCAAAAATGGGTGATCTCATAGGTTGTTTGTACCTTGTATCACTCCTTATCATCAAAATCTCTCCAAGGAGTGATACACTTGGTTCCTAAACCACCAATCAAGCAATTTCTATGCATGATGTCCAAAGAACCAAGGTGTACAATTTCAATGCATGCAAAAACTAAACACAAATGCCATCACCTTATCGTGCATGAGCAAGGGCAATGGAGACCCAGGAAAGTGGCACATTTCATCACTTTTGAGTATAAAATATCCCATTTTCCTTATGTTCAAATTAACGTCTGATTTGAACATATGTAAAACGAAACAAAAAAATGCTTATGTTGCCATTTTACTTGCCAATTCTTGTTTACTCATTTTCATTACCGAACCATTCTTTAATCCATTAGTCCAAGGGTGATTTGTCCTCTAATGAAAAGAGGATTCAAACCATAAGTTGCTTTGGGCATGAAGGAGGTATCACACCGTTGATAATGAACCCCCAAAGGGATTAAACCATTAAGTGTGAAACCTCAATTTCATACTTATGCAAACAAATGGCTTGAAACCAATTTCAAAGCAAACTAAAAAAGTGAAGAAATGGGGAAAATTGCTGAGATTTAAGTGCTGAAATGGAGTGTAAAACAACACTAAAGGATGCAATCCACTCAAACAAGTGATGTCTAATGGCCTAAAACACCAAGCTTGTGAGGAGACTTATACTACGACCATGCAAAGCAATACTCAAATGCACCAACCAGCCCAAAACAGAGCTGAAACAACCCTAAATAGAGCATAAAACATGCTAAGATTAAGCTACAAAAGACTAGAAAAATAAGCCAACCCATAAAGCTACCTAGGCATGGAAACAAGACACAAGGAGGGGAGGCTAACCCCTCCAATTTTGGACTTCAAAACATGATTTCATCACTAAAATACCGCTGAAATTTATTGGTTAAAATGCCCAAAAAAATTGGTTTGAAAGTGGGAAATAAAAAGGTAAAAGCTTTACAAGCAAAGAAAGAAGAAAGATGAAACACCCCCTAAGTTGTAATGGGCTCCAACCACCACTTTTAGGTCACAAAAATAGAGGTTTTTTAGTTCAAAACCATCCCAAAAATAGTACAAAAACAATAGTAAAAGATGGCAAAACAAGTATGAAAAACAAACTTAAAGAGTAAGTGTTATACCTCTTGAAGCCAAGACACAAAATGAGGCAACAATTCAAACCAAGACCACCTTTTAGAGCTCAAAGAGGGTCCCAAGTAACCTCAACTCAAAGATGAACCTCTTTGGTTAAGGATTGATAGGAAAAAGTTTGATGTATGGAAGCTTGTATGCACAAAAGCTCAAGAGAGAGAAAGAGAGAGAGAGAGAGAATTTTGTTCCAAAATTTTTCTGACTCCTCCCATGTGAGAGGGGGTCTTCTATATATAGAAAATCCTCCACCTCCCTTCAAAATATCCATGCAGACACGTGCATGGAGGTGCATGAACTTGTGCCAACAGGTGGCACAAAAGATCTGCACAAAAATCCATTGGTGGCTGGCAGGCCACCAGTACTGGTCGGCAGGCCACATCAGTGGCCGGCAACCAAAGGAGAGGGCTGGTAAGAGGCCGGCAAGCCACCAGAGGCTTTAGGCTTGAAGCACTCCAAGTTTTGGTCCAAAGCAAGGCAACAAGAGTGCAAGGTTAGAAGGCTCAAAGCTGTAGCATTCCGTCGGACTTTGAGTACTCGACACACATAAAACACACATCAACGGGCATGCAAGCAATGACATCCAAGTCATAACGACTGTCAAAAATGGGGTGTCTACAATGTTCCAGAACTATGACCTTCTTGTGGAGGCGGCAGCACATGTAGAGATTACTGTGAAAGTTGAGGAGGAGAGACGTCAAGGTTCGAGGTCTAGGGGCTAGGAGTCATATGAGGACTTTAGACCCAGCAAGAAGAACATGGGCACTTCTTCATTCCAGCCCTAGTCACAGCAGTCTAGATCTACTTTTCCATTGCCTAGTGTTAGCCTAGGAAAGAATGCTCTGGGCAATTTCTCATATTTCAAGTGTGGCCAACCGGGTCACAAGGTTGATTCCTACCCATAGAAGGGAGGAGGGCAGTATATGTTACCACCACTACCACCTAACCGATCTCAGAGTCAGTCCTAAAGTAGGGGACAAGGGCCAACATGTTTTTAGTGTGGTCAATTGGGGTACATGAGAAGAGCTTGCCCGCAGTTGGGAGGCACATCTGGCGCATCAGGGTCAAGGCAGAATCAAAACCACCAGTAGGCTCATTCAATTCAGACCACTCGAGCTAATCACGGAGCCACCTTGGTTCAGTCAGTGCAGCAGGCCTATGTTCCGAGAGATGAGCACATTAATCAGAGGCCACAAGGACGCGTTTATACTATTACAGCATCGGAGCAATTGCCAGGGTCCTCTGTTGTGAAAGGTAAATTTGTTGTGTTCAATTCTTTGGCTAGTGTGTTGATTGATACGAGTGCATTACATTCATTTATATCTACTGCTTTTGCTTCTACATTGGGGTTAAAGGTTGATCAATTGGAGTCTCCATTGTGGATTGAGTCACTGGTTGGGGGTAGAGTGGCATTGGGTGAGTGTGCCGCTCTTGTGAGATTGAGGTCGCAGATCATTGACTCTCTTTTGACTTCATCATCTTAGATATGTATACTTTTGTTATTATTTTGGGCATGGATTGGTTGGCACACTTCTAGGCTACTATAGATTGTCAGCGCCACCAAGTGTTTGTATGTATACCTACCGTGAATTGTTTCCATATTCTGTGTGATCGGGGTGATGGTTCGATTCCTCCGTTGTTTGACCTTAAGGGTCGATGAGGAATTAGTTTCTTATTTGCCTTTTCCTTAGCCAGTGAGGGTAGCATGGTTTAGAATGATTTGCCAATGATAGTTTGTGAATACCCTGATGTTTTCTCCGAAGATCTTACCGAGTTACATTCTCATCGGGAGATTGAATTCTCTATTGACTTAGCACCTGGCATGACACCAATTTCCATGGCACCTTATAGATTTGCACCCACTGAGCAGCATGAGTTAAAGATTATACTCCAAGAATGTCACACCCCAAACTCGCCCCTAAAAGTTTGGGCATGATCACTTTGAAACGGACACAAAATTTAGTTTACATAACATATGGGGCCTGAACGGAAGCATTTAACAGCGTAAAATAACATCCATTGAGCTAAAACCGACATGCTAGGATCATATACTTAATATCGGGTACTTTAACGTATAATAAACACACATATAATTATATATATATACAAATATACAGACCCATCCCCCGAGTCTGAGGATGTAACAAAACTATGCTGAGGGAAGTTATTCATGTTTTACAACATCAGACAAAAGATTTAGTACACCAAGCTGAAAGCTCTGCAAGGATTCCACAAAATGAGTGGGCTTCATCTATGTGCTTGGATGCACTAAGGTTGACAAAAGAGAAACGAGCATGATGGGTTAAGACTGACCTCCAGGCTGGTTACCTACGGAGACAGACATAACACGGGGTGAGCAAAGCTCAGTGAATAATAGTACATAAACATTTTACCGAATAAACTTGAATTGTAATGTATGTAAGTGCAGAGAACATATGTATAATCTTAGTTTGTAAACATGTTCAGAACGGCCTTGGGCCCAGATATCATGCAGAGCGGTTTTAAGCCCAGTAACATACAGAACGGCCTTAGGCCCAACAGATTGTACAGAGTGGCCTTAGGCCTAGATATCAACAGCTGCTTTTAGAATTGTCCACACTCGGTGGCTCGTAACAGAATGGACTCAGGCCCATTAGTAGCAAAATAGAATGATCTCATAGTCACTCAGATACCATTGTTCAAGAATGAACATAAGTTCCATTCATTCGTTAAGAAATGATGTAGTTCACTTACGGATGACAGAATGTTAATATTAACTATTAACAGTAAACCAAATGTACTATATTAATCACTGTGTTGTGGCGGAGTGATAGTTCCTCTCGGATTGTAACCTACACACAAGCACAATTAACAAATTAATTCCTTTTCCTTTTTAAATCATTTTCTGATTTGTTTTGCTTCAAACGAATTTACAAACATTTAAAGGCATCCAATACAAATTTCAATAATATCAGAGGGTCAAACACGTAAAACGGAGCAGATAAAATTTCTCAACATGGGCCGCACGTGCAGCAGTGAAGCCCCACATGTGCCTTTTTTCCAGTAGCCAAAGACCCAAAATCCTTTGTTTTCCGCACGTGTGGCCATGACCTCCGCACGTGCGACCAGGACCCCCGCACGTGCGACGATTCTGCACTGTTTGGGCTGTCCAAATTCAACCCAAAATTTACCAAAACCAACACATTTTATGTACAAAATAAAGGTAAGTAATTCAGTAGGTTAACGCAACATCTTCATAACATGAATCACAATTATAATATCACAAAATAGACATGATTAGAAGTGTAATTAGGTCACAACCCTTCCTAATTTCATCTACAAAATCCAACTTCCTTGTGTTCATAAAATATATACACAATACATATGTATAATTATATGGGTTTGGCATGAAAACCAAAGAGTAAAGTGTAATTCCTACACAACACTTTAAATTAAGTCTCAAAACAACCAAATGATGAGAACAACTTTTCAATCAAACATGAATCACACATAATCCTCAATTACAAACCCTAAGTAGTATAAATATGAAACAAACCCTTCTTCAAGTCCAAGTGAGGGTTAATTAAGATAGATTGAGCCTACCTTGAGCTTAAATCCCACAACTCTCCTCAATTTGCCAGTCTTCCCTTGTTGAACTTCTTCTCCCCTGGTTCTTCTTCTCTACACTCTCTCTTTTCTCTCCCATGAGATATTTGAGTTAAAATTCATAAGTTGAATGTCTACGGAAGTAAGTATATATAAAAAGTGAATAAAGACGAAATCCAATCAGTTTAATCATTCCAAATCAAATTTTTACAAAAATGCATATTATAAACTAAAAATCATGATGATCACATGTATAAAGTCAATTTCAGCTAATCAAGCTTCTAAGGCCTTCAATTTCTGATCTAAACATCTCAATTGTAATAGATTTTCCTCCTAGGTAACAGATATAGTTCCATAACCATATTTTTCACACAAGTAAGTTCAATCTCACATGGAATTCCACATTAACTAGATACATACACAAAATAAGAGACAGAAAGTATACCAGAAAGCATGTAGAGGGTCGGGTTATTACAAAGAACTTTTAGACGAGGGCTTCATTCGCCCTAGTACATCACCTTGGGGAGCACCGACTCTATTTGCGAAGAAGAAGGATGGGTCCTTGCAGTTGTGTATTGATTACCGCAAACTAAATAGAGTTACCATCAAGAACAAATATCCTTTACCCTAGAATAGATGACTTATTTGACCAACTTAAGGGGTCTCGTTGTTTTTCGAAGATAGACTTGAGGTCGGGGTAACCACCAGTTGAGGGTAAGAGAGGAGGACATCCAAAAAATGGCCTTTCGCATGCGTTATAGCCACTATGAATTGCTTGTAATGCCTTTCGGTATAACCAATGCTGCTATTTCCTTTATGAACTTGATGAATTGAGTATTCTAAAAATTCCCAGACCATTTTGTAGTCGCCTTTGTGGATGACATCTGGATTTATTCATCCTCTGAGGTGGAACATGAAGAACACTTACGGATAGTGCTTGATTTTCTTAAAGTGCACCAATTGCATGCCAAATTGGAGAAATGTGAATTTTGGTTGACGAAGGTAAAATTTTTAGGGCATGTTGTGTTAGGGGAAGAGGTAACGGTGGATTCTTCTAAAACAGAGGCCGCACAAGATTGGGAATAACCTAAGAATGCATTTGAAATTTGGAGTTTCCTAGGGTTAGCTAGGTATTAACGACGTTTCGTAAGAGACTTCTCTAGACTAGCCGCACCTTTGACTAGAATGACGAGGAAGGGTATCAAATTTGTGTGGAACGAGACTTATGAGAAGTCATTCCAATAACTAAAAACTAGGTTGCCTACCGCACTGATTTTGATAATTCCGGAAAGGAGTTTGGGTTATGTTGTTTATTGTGATGCATCCCGGGATGGACTTGGTTGTGTGTTGATGTAAGAAGGGAAGGTTGTGGCTTATGGTTCACGACAATTAAAAACTAGTGAAAAGAACTACCCTACCTATGACCTAGAACTAGCAACAGTAATTTTTGGTTTGAAAATTTTGAGGCATTATTTTTATGGTGAGAAGTTTGATGTTTTCTCTGATCATAAGAGCCTAAAATATTTATTTTTCCAAAAATATTTGAATTTACGCCAACAGAGGTAGATGGAATTTATGGAGGATTATGACTTTGAATTAGACTGTCATCTAGAAAAGGCCAATGTTGTGGCCGACGCCTTGAGTCAAAAATCCGTGAGCCATGTGGCAAGTATGGCCATTCGAGAATGGAATATATTGGGCAATATCGGTGAGTTTGATTTACATCTTGGCGATTCTAGTGAGGGTGCTACCTTATTTACTTGAATTGCACAACCCACCTCGATTAGTAAAGTCTTAGAGGCACGGCAGGGTGACCTTGAAGTAGAGGCAATCTGTGAGAGAATCTCCATCAGGGAAAGAAGAAAAGGGTTTGAACATACACTCAGACTTGAGTATGAGGTACTTAAATCGTTTGTTTGTGCCGGAATCTTGTAGAGCGGAGTTACTCTGAGAATTTCATCACTCGCGCCTTGCGATACATCCGAGAGGCACAAAAATGTATCATGATCTTGGCTGTCAGTTTTGATGGAGGGGTATGAAGTGTGATGTCAGTTTATTTGATTCGAAATGCCTTACTTGTCAACAAGTGAAGGCTGAGCACCGAAAGCAAGCGGGTTTGCTATAACCCTTATCGGTAGCCGAGTGGAAATGGGAACATATTACCATGGATTTTGTAGTTGGGCTTCCTAGAACACAACAGAGCAATGATGTTGTCTAGGTGATTGTAGATAGATTGACTAAGTCTACACACTTCATCTCGATGCGCACCCACGACTCAATTAAGCATTCTGCAGAGTTGTATATTAGAGAGATAGTTCGACTTCATGGGGTCCCTGTGACCATTGTCTCGGATAGAGATCCTCATTTTCCAACCCGGTTGTAGCAAAGCCTTCAAAAGGCATTGGGAACTAAGTTGACCTTTAGCACCGCTTATCATCCTCAAACCGATAGGCAGTTGGAGCGTAGCATTCAGATTTTGGAGGACATGCTTAGAGCTTGCGTCCTTGATTTCAAGGGGTCTTGGGAGGGACACCTACCGTTGATTGAGTTTGCCTATAACAATAGTTATTAGGTTAGTATCGGGATGGCACCGTTTGAGGCCTTGTATGGCCGACCTTGTAGATTACCGATTTGTTGGGCCGAGGTGGGTGATGCACCGATGTTGGGCCCAGAGATTATTAGAGAGACGACAAAGAAAGTTGTTCTCATTCAAAAGAGGTTAGCTACGGTTCAAAGCTGACAGAAGAGTTATGTCGATAAGAGAAGACGACCTCTATCTTTCAAGGTTGGCGACCATGTGTTTCTTAAAATCTCATCGAGGCGGGGTCTGATGAGATTTGGGAAGAGTGGAAAATTGTCTCCAAGATTTATTGGGCCTTTTGAGATTTTAGATCGAATTGGAGAAGTGCATACCGTTTGGCCTTACCGCTACAGCTTTCAAGGGTTCACAACGTGTTCCATGTATTTGTGCTTAGGAACTATGAACCCGACCCTTCATATGTACTTGATTGGGTTGATTTAGAAGTAGATGAGGATGCCTCGTACGAAGAGAGACCGGTTCAGATCTTAGATGCCCAAGAACAAGTGTTGAGGGGCAAGACTATACAATTAGTGAAGGTGTTGTGGAGACACCATGGGGTCGAAGATGCAACTTGGGAGCAGGATCAACAAAGTTGCATTTTTGTAACATCCGTGACAAGAAACTTCATGTCTTTTGTCGAAGAAAAAACTACTTGAATAAAGGGCAGAATTCATACAAATATAGATCAAACTAAAGCTATGGAACATAACAAACATTTTGTTCCTGAAGATAATTACATTTTAATTGAGTTATTGATATATTTATTTCATTTTCTTGACTTGTTCGGTAAATCAATTTTCTATTCAAGAATAAGCTACTAACTTGCCACCATGGGTAGACTACATATACTTATGTACATAAAAAAGAAGTTATTTGCAAAAAATTATGCATAATTATGAGAATCAACAAAGTTGCAAATAGAAACTTGGCTCAACAAGACCTAAATCCCATATATTAAACTCATATATACGTACCACATTGCAAGAGAAATTTTTAATTTAACTCTTTAACATATCCAATCAACTAAGAGTTACAATCCACAATGATAGTTATACTTGCCATACTACAAGAGAAATCGTCAATCTAACTCTTCAGCATGTCCAATCAACTAAGAGTTACAATCCACAATGACAGTTACTTTAGTGAGGATCAAAACCCAAGCAAGGGCTCCTAATACTTGACAATATTTCCAAGTTCTTTATTCAAAATGAACAATATAGAAAAATCTAGCTGAAATCCAAAAATTACAAAAGCCAAAAGCTTACTTATTCAACGATGACAATAAATTGGTAGACCGTGGAATTAAGATACACAGACAACGGATTAAAAGGTCTCAATTCAAGTAATGTTGAACAACACAATAATCTCACTTTTTCTTCACATAGAATATATCATTCACTTTCCACACATTCCATTTGTCACATTCAACAATGGTCATGAACTGAACTAAATTCTAACTAAATCACCATAGAGTGTAAAATCTATAAACATTAAAATACATATATTTTTGAAAAAATATATTAAACTCATTACCACCAAATAGAGAAGAATAAAGCAAATTAAACCCACTAAGGAAGAATTGACAATGCCTTTCCAGACACACAAACAATTAGCTACCCCTTTCCTACATTTTTTTTTTTTTGTTTGTTTCATTTAATTGGTCCTTTTTTTTTTCCTTTTTTCTTCTTGTCTTCATCAATATCAACTCCCCATTTCTCCCATTTGTGCTTGTACAAATAGAGTTGGGTTAACAAACCAACTATGGAATGCAAGTGTGCATGTGTGTGTTTTGAATTATTAAAGCACACCACATATTCTACAATTAACTTGGAAAATGAAACTATGACTACAAGGAGGAAAAAAATAATTGATTTTAGAAGTGTGAAAGAAATGGAGCAGTGTTATTAAAGGCGATAGGCGCACTGAGGCACCATGGTCTCTTGGGGCCTAGGCGCAAGACGCAAGGCGAGGCGTAGGCTTTACCGAAGTGAGGTGCACTTCGTACGTAAAAAAATATGTAATTTAATATAAGAAAACAATTTGAAAAGAAGAAACGTAGAGTAAAGAAGTGGAGAAGACAACAATGTAGAGAAGAAGAGAAGAGAAATGAATGAGAAAGAAATGTAAGAAGAAGAAGAAACAGATAGCACCGTGAAGAAGAATTTTTGGCATGTGTATTTAAGAGTAGGGATATTTTATAGTTGTACCATGTTAAATCAATGGTGAAATTTTAAACAAAATCAATCAAAGCAACAATAAAAAAAAAAATTTTAAAAAAGCCCTCAAGGCGTAGGCCTTGGGCTTTTCTGCGTCTTAGACCAATCACATGCCTTAAATGCGACTTATTGAAGTCGTCTGGCCTGGAACATTACAAGGCGCAAACCTCGGGCCTAGATGGGGCTTGGCCCTAGGCACACCTTTAATAACACTGCTCTTCTTCATCATTGCCTTCTCAAGCATGCTTTTCTTGCTCTACTGCTACTACTGCTACCACTTGGCACCATCGACTAGGCCATCCTTCTTCTAAAAAGCTTCATTATCTTGCTACACATCATCAGTTATCTCCACACACTACTTTTAAGAATGTGTCTAATAAACTGTGCAGCCATTGTTGCATTTCTAAGAGTCATCGACTCCCATTTAGTCTTTCTAATTTTATTGTAAATAAACCATTTGCTCTCATTCATTCAGATGTTTGTGGCACATTTTCTTTTTCTATATCAACCTATAAATACTATGTTCTTTTCATAGATGATTTCACTTAGTTTACTTGGCACTTTCCATTACATTACAGGAGTGAGGTGTTTTATAAGTTTCTCGAATTTAAGGCTTTCTGAAAATCAGTTTCACACTTCCTTACTAGTGTTGAGAAGTGATGATGGAGGGGAATATTTGAGTACTCCTTTTCAGAATTTCCTCAGGGAAAAAGGAATAGTGCATTAGCTAAGTTGTCCTCATACTCTTGCTAAAATGGAGTAGCACAGAGGAAACATAGACATTTGATTGAGACAACCATTGCTCTCATGCCACACTCCTCTCTACCTTTATCTCATTGGTTTTATGCCCTTGCCACAACTATCTTCTTAATAAATACACTGCCCACTGCCAAGCTGAATAATTGCACTCTTTTTGAGGTACTTTTTCACAAACCACTTGATTACACCATTTTAAGAGTTTTTGGTTGTAGGTGCTATCATTGGCTCAAGCCCTACACCTCTCATAAACTCCAAGTGAGATCAATTCCTTCTATTTTTCTTGGTTATCAACCCTTTACAAAAGAGTTTAGATGTCTTGATCCTACCACTGGTAGGATCTATGCGTCTAGGCATGTCCAATTTGATGAAACTGAGTTTCCCTTTCAAAATTCTCTTTCTCACTCCTTAATACCTATGCCTCCTACTTCAACCCAGCTTTATTATTTCTTTTGGGCCTCATCCTCACAGTCTGTTACTTTCCCTATTACAGCTGTTATTGCTTCTGTCAGTCTTCTTATCAATGCTCCTGTCTCTGTTATAAATGCTTCTCTTAGTACACAGGTTCATAGTCCTATTACCCATCAATTTTCTTATTCTATTAGCTCTCCGACCTATGCTCCAATTACTTCTCAGCCTCAGATGTCTATTAGAATGTGTCCCACATCGCCTAGAGTTGCCCCATATGTGCTAGTTATAAGGCTCTAGTTTTTTTCTCCTTAATACCTGGGTTTCAAGGAGAAGTGTGGCCTGGACTTTTAAACTTGGTATCAGAGCTTGGTTGGGCCTGTGATTGGTGTGTCGTTTGTCCAGTTACTGTATGTTGTGGTCCAGAAGGGTGTGTTGGAATGTGTCCCACATCGCTTGGAGTTGCCTTATCTGAGCTGGTTATAAGGCTCTAGTATTCCTCTCTTTAACACCTGGGTTTTGAGGAGAAGTGTAGGATAGTCTTTTCAATTATGTCTTCCAATCCTATTGCTTCATTAGTTCCTGTCTCTTCTTCAATCCCACACTCTATTCCCATCTCCACCATTTATATTGATCTCTCTCTTCCATTGCCTTCTACTAACACCCATTCAATAACTACTAGATCTAAAGCAGCTCACTCCACTTGTCTTCTTACTTTTACTACTTCCATTGAACCATTCTCTATTACTTCTCTTCAACCATCTTCTTATTAAGAGGCTGCTAAGTCTCCAGCTTGGCATGCAGCCATGGTAGATGAATTTCAAGCTCTTCAAAAATAAGGCACCTAGTCTTTAGTTTCCCTTCCTTCAAATGAACTAGCAATAGGCTTCAAGTGGGTGTTTCACCTTAAAAATAACTTAGATGGCTCTATTGCTAAACATAAAGCTCGATTAGTTGCTATAGGGTTTTTACAAACAGATGGGGTGGATTATTTTGAGACATTTAGTTTAGTTGCCAAGCAACTCACTATCAAGGTTCTCTTAAGTCTTGCTCTACACTTTAATTGGACAATTAAGAAACTTGGAATATCGAATGCCTTTCTTCATGGTCTATTGGAAGAAGAAGGTTATATGCATCAACCTTACGGTTTTATTGATGCAGCTTGTAGACACCCTAGTTTTGACTGCTCGTAAGACTTAGGCACTTTATTTTGAGCACTTGATGATGAAGAGTATATTTTGTAAGTGGTTTGAATTCTCAATTAAGGAATCCGAGTTTGAGCTCTAAACAATTCCAACCTGCCATACCCATTGCAATTCTGCCTCAGAAACACAGTTTTCAACATTGTGCCAACCTGTATTAAAATTGAAAGTGAGAAACAGTGGAACTACACTGAGGCCTAGTCGTGCCTTAATGAAGCCCGGCCATGGATATCAATGCCCGGCCGAACCTCTTGACTATTCAAAGCAGATTGAGCAGCAATCTGCCAACTATCTAATTCTATAGATATTTTGTTCTACAGCTCAAACCCTATAAATACGAAGCTCAGGCCTGTATTTCAAGGTTTAGAAATTATCAAGTGTTAGAAAATATCAAAGGGTTAGGAAATATCAAAGTGCTAAAAGAATATCAAGGTGTTAGAAAATATAAAGGAGTTGAAATTCTTCTTTTGTAAGTCATCTTCATACTCTCATAACCTTTGAGCTCTCATATCATCCACACATACCATATCAAGAGCTTGGACTTGGAACTTTGATTGAGACCTGAAAATCATAACTCAAACTTGAGAGTTCTTTGGAATCATGTTTGATTTACAACAAGAACACCTTCTCTACAAGAGGGTCGAAACTTGTGATTTAAGAGCTACCAAAGGAGGAGGGGTTAACCACCTTTCCTTGAACCTTATTCCAAGCTTATATCCTTGTGTTTCCCACTTATTTCTCTTATTTTAGCCACTATTTTGGGGCTATTTTTGGACTATTTTCAGAGGCTAAAATATGGTTTAGGAGTCCCAAAAAATGGAGGGGTTAGCCACCCCTCCTTAGCTTTGCTTACTAGCTTTGTATCTCTTTGTTTTTGCCTACCTTTTGTGCTTTTGTAACATGGTTTTAGCTACTATTTTGTTACACTTTAGGGGGTTTTTTAGGGCAGTCCTAGTTTGTTAAATTAGCTTATGCTTTGATTATTTTGCTTGTTGTATCATAAGTTCTCATATATAGCTTATTGTATGTTGTTCTCGGCATTTCTTCATTTAATTTCCATGTTTAAGATGTTTCAGTTTAACCAGCAACCTATCATCCATGTCCTTAATTTGAGAGTGATTTCAATTGGTTGATGGTTATTCAAAATATGATTTAGAGATCTATTCTTAATGGCTTAATCTCTACGGAGGTTCATCGCCAACCATATAATCTCTTTTTCATGTTGAGAATTACTTCCTGTTTGGCACGCTTCTCATTTTGTGGACATAATCATCACCTCGGACTTAATGGATTGAAGAATGGAAAGGACTAAGAAAAATTGCTACAATGAACCAACCCACATAAAGAAAATGAATTATATTTCTTGGATTCGGCCGGACGTTATACCGAGTCTATTGTGTCAAGGCTTGTCTTACATCAATTCATGATGTTTAGATGAACCTTGAAGCGCCTCTACCTCCCTCTTTGAGTTCACTTCATGATAGGAGGGAGGGGTGCTTGTTATTCATTGCATTTATTAATCTTTTGTCCTATCGTGTCCAAAAATCATCATGCAAATTAACTTGCAATCATTGATGGTTTGGGAACCGAATTCGCTCCTCTCTTGAGTATCTGTACGATAGAGAAGGGCAGAAGGGACAAACATGGCTTAGGAATGCCCTGTCTACACTGTTTCACCTTAAGTACAAAAAACAAATTTCTGCAAGAAAACAACGTATGATTGGATTCATTTAGGCTTGACTGGGTCTCATTATGGGTCGGGCAGAATCTAATAAATGGCAAACAGTACACTTTTGGTTAGAAGCAGTGACTAGGGGTGAAACATAACAGTTTCCAGCAAGGCAAACTGTAGACACCCCATTTTCGACCGACCTTAAGACTCAGACGTAATCGATTGAGCACTCGGTGATGGTGCTTGTTATGCGCGTTCTGAGGTTTCGGAGTTTCGGCTGAGAGCCTTACCCCCGAACCTCGGGACCCTTTTATGCTTTGCCTCGGTTTGCAAACCAGGTCTTGCTTTCTCTCCCCAGAGGGAGGGAGCGGTCTTGTAGACCATCTCTCAATGGCCGTAGGCTACTTTTCGTGGTCGCAGGCCACTGTTCCCGTTTGAAGACCAGTTTCTAGTTTTCGGAGCCGTCGGCCGCGCGCCTCGGTTCGAGACCACTTAACTTTCTCCCTTTGGCACGGTTTTTGGCACACACCTTGTTTCCTCTATCTAGAGGGACACTGTGGCCCGGAAGACCACCTTTGTGGTCGCACGCCACTTTTGGTGCTTAACAGCCTGTTTTCGGGGCACCCGACTGCGCATTTTGACCCCCGAACTCTCGTTTTGCATCCGTCTTGGTTCATTTTTGGCATGGACCTTGTTTTCATTGTTTGGGAGGTGGTACAAGGGTGGGAGACCACCTTTTGTCCTTGGAGACCACATTTCTCCCGCCCGTCGGTTTTCTTGTCAGGAAGCTGGTCTCCTTGGTCTTTGAGCCACATTTACTGGTCTCCCACCATACCACTAGCTTGCATTCAATGTGGAGACCATCAAATGGGGCTGCTGACCAGCTTTCTTTGAGTTGAACCATTTGAACTGGTCGGCCGACCAGGGGAACTGGTCGGCCGACCACCTGAACTGGTCGGCCTGCTTCCCTCAGTTTTGTCTCTGTGAGTTGTTGCTAGCTGTGCCAGCTGGAAGGCACAGACTGCATCCTCCATACATATGGAGGATCTTAAGCCTTGGTTTTTAGCTTCTTGAAGAAGCTTTAGCCTTGTATCTCTATAAGAGAGGCCCTCCTCTTCTTTGGCACAGGTTCAGAAATTAGTCTAAGTCTCCAATACATATCTCTTTCTATATCTCTATATTTTGGTTTCAAAAGGGTCTTGTTCTTGACCTATTACACCACACCTCATAGCCACACACCTCCACCATTGTTCTAAGGTTCTTGGAGGGTCTTGAGAGGTCTCAAAGAGTTGGTTTTGGGCTGGAGAAGTTATTGGTTTTGCTAAGCTACAAGGGTAACACTTTTTCCCTCTTTTAAGCTTTATTTTGATCCATCTCTTAGCCTTATTTTCATGCATATTTGAGCTTTGTTTTCAACTAAAAAAAGTCTTTTTTTGAGGTCCTTTTGATGTTTGTTTAAGGTCATTTTGTTGTTGGGGGTCATCTACCCCCTTGCATGCTTCATTTTGCCTTGTTTTGGGCCATGCCGTAAGGCCTTTGTGTTGACCTTTGCTTGTCCTTTTAACCACTAAAATCCAATGGATTTTCAGTTGTTAACATGTGTTTTTGAGAGCCAAAATCAGAGAGGGGTGACCTTCTCCCTCCTTGTCATGTTCACTAGCATTTTTGGCCTTACAAAGGAGCCTTCATTTGCACACCTCCAAGCCTTGTTTCGGGCCCTTTTTAGTGACTTTTAGGGCCTTCCTAGACTCTTTCTAGAGTTGGTTTTGTCACCTTGGGTGTGTCTCCTGCATGTGTAGAATAACCCCTCTTATAGCCTACCAAAAGAGCATGTCCTTCTTGCATGCATTGATCATGTTTTAGTGGGTTTTTGGGCTTTATTTGGCATGTCATGTCTCTGAATTTTGCTGGTTTAGTGGCCTCTTGAATACTTCATATGCTTGTAGTGTAATCCATGTTCACTAGCTCACATTGCATGTTGTTTTGGCCCTTGATTCTAGTATATTTTGGCCATATTCTAAACTGATTTTATTCATGATTTGGGCTGCCTTAGCTCTATTTTGAGGTCCCATTGTCGAATGATGCTTGCCATGCATGCTTGTAGTGTAATACCCTTGCTTAGCTTCGAGTTTTGAAGCCTCTTACATGCTTAACTTGAGTGGTTTTCATGTTTTGGCATCATTGAACATGTTATTTTAGAGTTTATACTTGTGCCATATTCCCATGTTTTCCACTCTTTAAATGCGTTTGAGAGTTGTGCCTGTATGCCTCATTTTTGGGCTATTGCATGAGCTTCATTTTTGTGCATTGCAAGCCATCATTCTATTCCATTTTGCCACTATTTTGGGTCTGCATAGGGACTGTTTGTGGCTGGTTTGGTCATTTGGGCATTGCTTTGCATACCTCTAGTGTAATGCACTTCATTAGTTTTGGTATTTGTGCCATCCAACATGCATCGGGTGAGTTGTTTGCATGATTCGGGACCATCTTGTATGTCATTTCAGAGCTGGAACAAGTGTCATTGTATGCCATATTTCATCCTTGTCATGCTTTGGTAGAGTTGCACTTTTTTCCTTAGGTTTGGTCCCTTGCATTTGTGCATGTTTGCATGTACCTAGTTGCCTCATTTTCATCATATTGGCCGCTGATTTGGGTGTGGCCGAGGCCCATCCATCTTGGTTTAAGTCCATCTTGCATTGCGTATGCCTTATAGTCCATGTTATCGCATGTTCGATCATTGCATTGTGTATGCCTCGTTCATAACATTGCGTATGTTAGTGCATTGTGTATGCATGCCATATAATCCACGTGCCTTGAGTATGCCCTTGATTAGTCCATAGCATTGTGTATGCTAGTTGCATGCTTGCATGTCATCCTTTGCATGTTTGCATCACTTAGTCGCATTACATTTAGGATTGCATACTAGAGTCACATTTGTACATCCCATGCCATTCTACTTGTTGCATTGTGTTTGGAATAGGAGTTAGTCCAAACACGGGAAACGAGGAACGTTTCATACTCCAAGTGATGAAACGTCCCATGATTCCCGGTCGCCGACACTCCAGACCATCCATGATGGAGTTGTTGGTTTTAGTTGCTTATATGTGCATTCATGTCCCATTGAGTCGTGCAATTCGACTCATCGGCCATCATGCATCAGGATGCGTGATTGATGGCCTGAGGATCGAGGCCTACACTCCCCTGAGCTTGTACAATGATGGGGGGAGTGGTCGGGCACACATATATTGAAAATACCTTGCCTTCTCTCTCTCTTGCCTTTGTTGCAGAAAAAGCAGAAACCAGGAGAATGAACTGGTCAGCCGACCAGGTTTTCTGGCAGGGCAACCACCTTTTCTGGTCTTCACCACCAAGGGTGGTCGGCAGGTGGTCTTCCTTGCCTATAGCTGGTCGGCAACCTTCCCACAGCTTTCCTGGGTGGAGTTTCATCTCTTTGGACCCTCGTGCAATTTTTTGAAATCAATTACAAACAAAGACGAGTCGAGGCATCGCAACGGATTTCCCGACAAGGCGACTCGGGCATGCATGCACCCTTTATCATTCAAAGCAGAGCTGAGGCAGCCCATTTTACATATTTTGCATGCTAGTTTAGTTAATTTGTTAATTAATTACTATTGTGTAATATTTAGTTGTAATTCATTATTCATTTTGGTTGTGTAATAACTAGTTTAATTTGCTTAGATTAGCTAGTTAGTTCTGTATTATTTATTCGGACCCTCCGCGAGAGGGCGAACTTTGTAATAAGTGTGCGTGTGTGTGATGCATGTCTTGCAACCCCACGTCTTTCTCCCTTTTATTTACCAGCTTACGATGGTTAGTTTTAGGGCACGTTTCAATTAGCATCCTTATGCTCGTATATTTGCATCCATTCATCTGTTTTGCATGCACCGGGCTCGGCGCCTCATACCAACTGCATCGCATTTCAATTCCAAATTGAATTCATGTTACCTGTAGCATCTCATATGCCATCTTAGAATAGCCGAGCCCATCTTAGTTGCATTCTTGCATGTGTTGCATTAGGCATCTCAGCATAGTTAGGATTCATGCATGTTTTCTAATTAGCTTCTTTCTTTGGCTCGGAGTACTCGGTAAGTGTTTATGCTTTAGCATCCTTGCATGCGTGTGAATGACTGCCATGATAGCATGCTTACCATGAGGCTAACTGCTTATGTGATATAACTGCCTGAATGCCTGTGGGTGAAGTTGGGTTGCTTGAATTGGAAGAATTCGTCGAAACCCGTGTTTTAGCCTACTTGCGAGTACCAAACTTCAATCCATTTTCAAAACAAACGGATATACGATGCTTTGTTCCAACTTAGGCAATCTAGTCTATACTTGTATGTTGCGCACATCACATAGTAATTCTAGGCTAATAAACCGAAATAAGAACGCATGTGTTTTCAAAAACAAGATATCATGTTTAGTAGTGGCCGATCTTTGATCGGGCAAGTGGGGGTGGTCATGAAATGACCTTCCTCAATCGTACCCAAGTTCCCAAACAGAGGCAACTTTGATGATGACGGACACGTGGCCTTAGGCACAAATCAGGGATTCCTAAATGCCCCCAAAACAAAATATTTAGGTGGCGACTCTGTATCTGGCAAAGCAGTCCATGTTTGGCACTTCTTTCTATAAATCTGTTTTTCAAAACGATTTGCCGGATTTAGACTCTTTGGTGATTTATCGGTCTCGCATTGCACTTTGCGGGATTAGATTCAAAACCGTGACATTTGAGTCTGAACTGTAGTAAGCCCAATGAACAAAACGGGATTCCTCTCGGGACATTCGGGGACGTCTATAGTTTCTTGCGACTCTGCTGGGGAGTTTGGAGAACTTGACTCGAATTCATGATATCTTGTTTTTATTACACTTATGTGTTTCTTTGCATTGCATTTGCATTGGTGCGCCTAGGACACCGTGTTCGCCATCTGCTATTCCTGAACGGTTTGTCGGAGGCCCGCTTCGAGAAGCGTGCCATAAGGCTGACCGGTTATGGGCTCTGCCACGATGGGCACACAAACCCCGATTTTTACCGGGACACCCTTTTTGACCATTCAACCTAGTGCATATTCGGAATCCGTAGTGACCATTCCAAACTAGGACAGGTTGCTCACCCGATTGTAGGTTGTTTGAAACCGCTGCGTGCATAGTGAAACCCTAGCTTCTGACAAAATAGGACAGGGAAACCCTACCCCCTTTATAGGGGTGTTTTGGCTCTCACTTGCTTGCTATGTGCTTTTAGAGTGCGTCTCTACAGGAATGCATGTATCAGTTTGCAAGTTTGGGCATCAGGCCTGCGGGCACCAGTGTTTTGAGAATCAGTATATCCACGGGTATCAGATTCATATTTGGGGCAGTGATTTAGAAAACAATTACCAGTATTTGAGAACAGTATATTCAGGTTACACGTGCCTACTGTGTGTTGTCATGCCGACTGTGTGTTGTGTTTATTTAAGCCGTTATGCTGTCTGTTTCTGGTTGTTTATTTCCTTATTATGCTTTATTTATCTTTTTGCTAGGTAGTTTAGCACAATTGCTTCCGACCAAACAGATATTCCCCAAGCACTCTAAACTAGAGGTCGTTGACTCCATCGATTTGAGGATCTGGTAGACGGACAACCAGTGTTCTATTCCTTACCCCCGGTTGTCAGGCAGAGGTCGAGAAGACGCAGGGTATCAGTACCGAGATTGCCAGATCAATGGTCTTTGAACAGTCAAGTTGAGATTTCTGAGTCCACTGCAGAGGCAGATATACCGGCAATTCAGTTAGAACAGGGCAGTATAGCAGGAATGGAGGAAATGATACGTCAACTCCAAGAAAGTATGAGAACCATGCAGGAGGACCCTGCTCGTCAAGCAAAATTTTCCAAACAGCAGGCCGTCGTCATGGCCCAACGGGCAGAGCTAATTGCCCAGCTACAGCAGCAAGCCGGAGCATCAGCTTCACACCAAGCTCTTCCCCCCACCAAGAGTTCCAATACCCGGGGAGACGGTGAATGTCCAGAATGTCCAGAAGGATACAGATATCCCAACAGGGCTGGCTCCGCCCCCGATTCTACCTCAACTATCCAAGGCACCCACTCCTATCAATCAACCGGATTCTCCCATCGAATTAGAGGTGGACCCCCACGGCATTAAAAGTGAGCAAGCTTGAAAAGTTGTTCAAGAAATCTCAGGGTGTGAAATCCATCCCGGACATCGAGGATGGGTATACCGACGCAGCCGGACAGATTTAAGATTCCACATATTGACCGCTTTGACGGGTCCGGGGATCCCATGGTGCACTTACGGCTATTTTCAGATATATTAAGGTCGATGGGCCTCACCAGACTACAGAAGCTTTCTTTATTTGGCCGGACCCTGTCGGGTGTGGCGGTCATCTAGTACGCAAAACTGGAAGACGATGTTAAGAGGAACTGGGATGAGATGGCCAAGGCTTTTGTGACGCCCCGATTCTACACTATAGGTTGCAGTCAAGGGAGAGTCACTAATGAGTCCTATGGTCAATAACTAGTAAGATCCCAGATCGCCGGAGGAGTCAAATTAGCCTCCCTTCTATGTCCGACTTTCTTAGGCAGTGCACTACCCTTTTGATAGATCTTAACCGATATTGACACAAGGTCTCATATGCAACGATAAGGTGTGTACATATAAATAATAGAATATAAGTACATAACAACCACGAATACTTAACTCAAAAAGCTTGTTCCATTACATTACATCCCAAAAGTAAGTTTAAATCTTCACATGAGTCTTACAAAATATCAAAAGAACATCTAACTTTCCTAAGATAGCCAAAAGTCTTCGAAGGTTTCAGGCTTGTCGTCTCCAGCTATAAACTCTTCTTTGGCACCTGGCATGATACGCCGTGAGCTTTAAATGCCTAGTAAACACACACACACCCTACATTTTTTTCCCCAATCCAACACACAATCACAGGTATAACATAAAGCATGATACTCAAATGAATAAATAAAAGGTTAAGTTAGATGTCAGTAAACTAGAAATCCCCCAAAGAGATTTCGTCCTCCCAATCACAAGAATCGGACGCGGATTATTCGGTATGCCCCCTCTTTTGCTGCTTTGTTGCAGACCTAACCTCGAATGCCTACCAACGGTTATATACCATGTAGTGCCAACCACAGGGCCTCAAAAGAGACGGTAACATAGGGCCTTGCCCGAATCCCTCCTCACACCAAACCACCTAGGGTTAGAACACAACCGCTCCGTTCAAGGGTTCCGAAAACCACTTGCGGAAGACTTTAACTTGCAAATAGGGAATGCATCCCAACAAACCATATATCACATATTCTCATCTTTTCATTACTCAAGTACTCGAAAACCCAATACCCTCCCAATTAGGTTTCCCGTTGAGTTGAATGTTTTACATCAAGGTTAGTCCAACTTACAAAACAATAATATCCACATAAGCATGCATCAATAAGGTGAAGAAGATGAAGAACATAACATAACACATACAATATTATGCCAAGTTATGATCATAAGCTAATAAACAATTTCATGAATACAAGGGCATAAAACATTCATGCATAACAAAATTTCCAGATTTAATATCACATAAAGATTAAAATGAAATGACTATTTTAGATCCTTCACCGGACTTGGCCTTCCTATGGTTCGTAAAGAATTTGATCTAGTTTCTAGAACATTTTTCGGAAATGGGAATACTCTTCCAAATTTTAAGTTATTTAGAAAATATTCCAGCGCTGTCCAAAATCTGTCCAAATCCGTCGATCGTTACCAAAATTTGATTTTCTTGCAAACCGCTTGATGTTTTTTGATGAAACCAATTTTAGTTGAAAGCTAACATCTTAAGGAAGTTTTTGACATAAAATAGAGGTCCAGAATAATTTTATAAATTTTTCTAGAATTTCTGGAAGTGGACTGCAAAAAAACAGATTCTAAGGTACCATGCCCCAAACAAGAAGTTTTATGAGGAAAGGGTTTCTCCAAGGGAAAGTTTTTGTTTCTTTTGTGAAGAAAACATGCTAACTAACATATATTTAACTCATAAAATTTGCTTGAAAGAGTGCCTTTGGAAGGTTGAGAGATTGGTATAAAAAAAAGCTGGTTTTGTGCCAAAATGGGGAAAATACAAGAGAGATGGAATCAATACTCAACCCTTGGCATTTTTAACATAAGAACTCATTAATAAAAGATTTGAAAACATCATTTAGAACCCCTAGAAACATACATTGAAAAAAAGGGAAAATGAAAGAGAAGGTTGTGTTTGTGGCTTACCTACTAAGCTTTGCACAAGAAGGCTCTCTTCTTCCTTCCTCCTCTTCTCTAGACTTCTCTCTCTTGCTCTCCTCCCTCTCTCTAGCCAAAAGTGTGTGTGTGGGTGTGGTGTTTGTGCTTGCCAAGCTAGGGGGGGTGTGGTATATATAGTCAGTTTGGTGTAAAAGGACAAAAAGGCCCATTAGTTGAAAATGGATGGAAAAATTGGGATTTTGCTTGGTGTCAAATGGGATAGGAGTAACTAAGGTGCTAAATCATGGCATTAGGCATCATTTAGTTGGTTCTTGGTTGAAAGGTAACTAGTATGGAGATTAGTATCCTAGGTCTAGGGTACTAGGTTTGTAGTTTCCTAGAATTTCATAATCATGATTATTGAAATTTGGCTCCTCTCTCTTCCCTAGGAGTGTGATGGGTTATTATTTTATTTGTTTTGGTCCTAGAGTACACTCTTCAAGGTGTATATATATATCTTACAAGATTGATGGTAATAATAATATTAGGGTACATGTACTAGTTTTTTTGTGGTTTATTTTGAATTTAATAAAGAAGTAAGGGCTTGGTATTAAATACATGTAATTTATGTAGAATTAAATTAGGTTAGGGAACCTAATCCAGCTAGGGTAATTCTTGTTTCGATAAAAATAAAAATAAAAATAAAAATGAAATAATAATGCTAACCGACAAGATTCGAATTTATTCAAGTAACCGAGGGGCTTTAAGAAAATAATTCAACATTAGGGTTTTTAAAGTGAATACACATTTCGGGGGCTTCACAGCTTTTTTCGCTCAGTACTCCTATAATACACAGATCGAGATCACAACCCGTGATCTCGAGACGACTAGGCAAGAGCCTAAGGAGAGTTTTTCTGACTTCGTAACCCGGTGGAAGGCCAAGGCCTCAATGATGACCACTAGGCCTACTGACAAGGATCAGATTCGGATGATTGTGCGCAATCTCTAGCCCAACCTTATGCAGAAAATGATTGTTCTCCCCTTCCCCACCTTTTCAGATTTACATGAGATGGTGGTACAAATTGAGGATGCTATGAAACAGGGTCTGATTGACCAAGACAGAGAGCAACCCAGGAGAGCCTTCAACCGCAACACCAATACAGGCACAAGCAATGCCGCAACTGCCAAAGCTTCAGAAGTAAGCATGGTCACCACCACTCCCCCAAGAACCCTTGCGGCTACACCATTCTCTGGTGCGTTCGAAACTAACTCGCAAACAACCAAACACCAACCTCGAGGCCAAAGAACCTTCACTCCGTTATATATGCCCTTGTCCAAAGCTCTGGGGATTTTAATCAGGAAAGGGCACTTGAAGCCCCTGGAGTCATGGCCATTGCCAAATCCACTTCCTCCCTCCCATAATCCAGCCAAATACTGCGCCTTTCACCAACAGCACAATCATGACACCGACCAATGCTTCCAATTACATCATGAGATTCAAGATCTCATTGATAATAGGGTGATTGTGCCTCCAGAGAAACCCAATGTCACAACCAACCCTCTCCCACCACACAACCAAGCTCCACCTCCCAAACACATCAACTTTATCCAGACCGGCATATATATCACCCTATCCCACCTACCCAAGCCAGAGGTGTTCCTTCCTGACAGTACTGACTTGTGCATGTTGGACATCTCTCGAACCCAACCCAAACCAATGGTGGTGGCTGTCTAAGACAGAATAGGGATGATTTTAGAGGAAAGTGGTACAGTGGATTCAGGGACTAAGGAATTAGGGAGCTTTGCTGAGGAAGTGTACAATCCGAGTGGCTACATTACGTCAGCAGGTCAGATTAGACCAAATGTGGAATTGCCGGTGGGGGCAGAAATTTGTGTACTACGGGGAGATGGACTTGATCAGATGATAAATGACTTAGCAGTTCTGGAAGGGGACATTGTTGACCTTCAGATTTTCAATGAACAAGATCCGGGGGACATGACAGTCAACTAGTTCGATTTTGAGGAGTCGACAGGGGTCACAGGGTGGCTTGACGACCAACCAGATATTGTTGAAGAATCTCAGCTGGAAAAGGGCCCGTCAGGGTCAAGGACATCAATTGTGGCCGGAAGGGCCAGAGATCAGAATACATCACCGGAGAGTGCCGGTGCCAAGAATTTCACTCAGGATTTGGGCATTTTGAATACAGGGAATGTTGAACAGCAAACTGTACTGATGCAGTTGGAACAAGAAGGAATCGAAGACTCTGAGAGAGCTTGAAAAGCCAAGGCCCCTGTGGGCACTGAACCTGCTATGTGCACAAAGATAGAGCGTGCTGCGAGCACCTGGATGGAAAGTATTGTGAGTTCACGGATAGTTACAACGCAGCCGGACAAGTGTCTGTCGGCTGCCGATGGAATGTGGTAGGAGGACGATGATCTATGTCTTGTCCACACAGATGAGGATTGGGGGAGCAATCAACCAGACGATATCTGGTATATTGGCGAAGTTGACCATATGACTAGGAGTGGGCGGTATTTCAAGCCCCCACACCTATATCAGCCAGAGGCGTCCGGGAAGGACAAGGAGGGAGAAAAGCAGAAAGAGAAGCCACTTGAGGATGAGGTTGTGCTGAAACAATTGAAAAAGATACAAGCAGACATCGCTATCTGGGGGCTGCTTATGGCTTCACGTGTTCATCGACAAGTTGTCTTATTGGCAATGGACAAGGCCAAACTCTCAATAGACACCACGCCTGAACAGCTGGTGGGATTGGTCTTTCCGGGAGGAGGTTCCCCGACATTGACTTTTTCTGACAAGGAACTACCGCCTGAGGGCTCGGATCACAACAAACCTCTCTACATCTCTGCGGAGTGTAGAAACAAATGGATACCGGTGGTTCTTGTCAATACCGGATCCGCCATCAATGTATGCCCGGCAAGGACAGCGTATGCAATCGGGTTGAAGCCCACAGACTTGGTGCCGGCAGCTCAGGTGATAAGGGCATATGATAACACAAGTAGAGAAGTAATGGGGACGGTGAAAATTCAAACCCAGGTCGGTCCAAGACAGCATGAGATTGACTTTCACGTCTTGGAAGTTCCTGCAACCATCAATCTACTCTTAGGGCGGCCGTGGCTGCACCAGGTAAAGGTAGTTTCGTCCACCTTGCACCAGATGCTGAAATACCCCCACGGGAAGGGGGTGGCCATTGTTTTTGGAAATTCATCGATTCATCCACCGCCAGAAGTATCTACGCCGGTTTTGGAAATCGAGCATGGTATGGAGGATGTGTTCTTGTTAGGTTTTACCTTAGCTGAGGCTCGGGTTGTACAGAACATCTTAGCTGTTGATGAGGGGTTGTATGTTAGCGCTTAATCAATGTACCTCATGAACAAGCTTCAACACATCCCCGAGATGGGATTAGAGAAGAGTGGCCGGAAGGGCATTGCAGTATCGGTCGAAGTGCCGCACAACCCACATACCTTTGGCTTGGGTTATCTGCCCACCAAAGAGGATTGGGTGAGGAAAGGTAAGGAGATGGCTGGGAGAGCCAGAGCGAAGTAGGCGGGGAAGCCTTTTCAGTTGATGCACCGACCCATCCAGGGTACCCTAAACGGACGCTTCGTCTGGGAGGGGGAGGACTTTCTATTTTGTGGCTTCCCAGAGCCATGGTTGAACGTGGAGAGGAAGCGCGTGCCGGGGTTTGAGATCTTCTTCAACCTCAACTTGCAGTTGTCCGGGGATGATATTGTCGAAGAGCAAACAGACCCATCAGCTGAGGTTGAGCAGTGCAAGAAAGTGGATTCTGAGAACGCCAAAATCGAAATGGGGGTAGCGCTGGCTTGTCTACTCTTAGATCCTCCGATTGTACAGAAGTGCTTGGGGGATAACTTCTTGGTGTCCATGATTGGGAATGAAACGGCTGCGAGCCCACCATCAAGCATTTTGGATGCATCCATCGCACCCTCTCTCATTTGGCAATATGAGGAGGGATTTTTGTCAAGCAACACCGGGTCAGGTAGTGAGCCGAAATCTGATTCCACCGAATCTGTAGAGTCAGAATCAGGTTCCAGCTCGTCTGAGTCTGAGTCTGAGTCCGGTAATCCTAGGGGTGATAACCCGGATACCACAGTCCTGTCTAGGTCATCTTTTTCTTTCTCTTTTGAGTCTGTTGTAACAGAGGAATCGGATGATTTGGATGTGCTTAATGAGAATGGAATGGTTGTGGCTTCTGAGTAGTTTTCTGTGCCTTTGATTTATTGTATTAATCAAGACTTTCAAAATTTTGATGAAAACAACGAGAAAGAAATTCCTCCGGTTTTACAACGTTTAATTGATCAAGAGCAGGAGAGATTTGTTAACCCTTGGTTGCTGAAATCACTACAGTTAATGTGGGTACTGAGGAGGACCCGCGGCTGGTCCAAATCGGGTTCACGTTGTCTTCGGAAAAGCGCGAGCGCTTAGTCGCTTTATTAAAAGATTTCAAAGATGTTTTCGCGTGGTCCTACGAAGAAATTCCTGAAATCGATCCTGAGATTGTACAACACCGGATCCCTCTTGACCCAGAGGCCCGACCCGCTAAACAGAAACTCAGAAGGATCCGCCCGGACTGGGCTCTCAAAATTAAAGAAGAGGTCACCAAGCAAATTGACGCAGGGTTTCTGTTGGTATCTGAGTACCTAACTTGGTTGGCCAACATCGTTCCGGTGCCAAAGAAGGATGGCAGGATCCAGGTATGCTTGGATTTCAGGGATTTGAATAGAGCCAGTCTGAAGGACGACTTTCCTTTGCCGCATATCGACGAGTTAATAGACTTCACAGCAGGGTATGCTTTGCTTTTGTTCATGGATGGATTCTCAGGCTACAATCAGATAGTGATGGCACCTAAAGACCGGGAGAAGACTGCTTTCACCACTCCGTGGGGGACCTACTGTTATAGAGTGATGCCGTTTAGGCTGAAGAATGTTGGGGCTACATATCAACGGGATGCGACCACAATATTGCACGACATGATCCACAAGGAGGTTGAGATGTACGTGGACGACATGATTGTCAAGTCCAAAGAAAGAGAGGGCCACTACACCGCCTTGCAAAACGTTTTTGAAAGGATCAGAGAATTTCGGTTGCGGCTGAATCCTCAGAAGTGTACATTCAGTGTTACAGTAGGGAAAATACTGGGGTTCTCGATTACATAGAGAGGTATCGAGGTCGACCCTTCCAAAATCAAGGCCATTTTAGAAATGCCACCACCAAGGACTGAAGAGGAGGTGAGAGGCTTTCTGGGTAAAGTGCAATTCATAAGACGGTTTATCTCAAAATTAACCTTGACTTGTGAACCACTTTTTGGTCTCCTGAAGAAAGAAAAGAAGTTCCAATGGGACGGCCGATGCCAAGCTGCTTTTGAATAGATCAAGGAATACTTACAGAACCCACCCGTGTTATCACCACCTGAGCTGGGAAAATCATTGATTTTGTACCTTTAAGTGATTGAAACTACAATGGGCTGCATGCTCGCACAGGAGTCCGAGGATAAAGTGGAAAAAGCTATCTACTACCTGAGCAAGAACATGTTGGATTACGAGACCCGCTACACTCCACTTGAGAAGGCTTGTTTGGCCTTGGTATGGGCTACCTGGAAGCTGTGGCATTACCTGTTAGCTCACTCCATAATGTTGGTTTCAAGATTAGATCCTATCAAATATCTCTTCGAGAAACCGGCACTTATGGGTAGGCTAGCTTGTTGGTTGCTTCTGCTTTTCAAATTAGATCTGAAGTATGTGACTCGCAAGTCAATGAAGGGGAGAGCGGTAGCGGAGTTCCTAGCCGATCACCCAATGGAATGGGATGAAGCAGTTGAGTACCTATTCCCAGACAAGGCCATTATGTATATCGAAGATGAGTTTTGGACGATGTACTTTGACAGAGCGTCAAACCAGTATGGGTATGGGATAGTGGTGTTGCTGATAGCACCCGACAATTCCCGTATCCCTCTAGCATTTAAACTCCGATTCAAAGTCTCGAACAACGAAGCAGAGTATGAAGCATGCATTGCTGGTTTAGAAGCCGCCCTAGAACTAGGGACAAAACGGTTGGACGTCATCGGGGACTTGAACCTTGTTGTATCCCAAGCTAAGGGAGATTGGAAAGTCAAAGAAGAAAAGATGAGAATGTATCACCAGACCTTGGACCTGCTGATTCCTCGGTTTGAGAAGTTGAACTTCACTCATCTACTAAGAGAAAACAACAGGTTCGCAGATTCACTAGTAACTCTATCTTCTATGATAGACATCCTTTTTGGAGTCCGGATTCGTCCGATCATCATTGACCAGAAGTTTGTACCGGCCTACGAGTCGATTGCTGCCATAGAAGAGGTTCAAGATGAGAACCCCTGGTATTAAGATGTCTGGAACTTCTTGGAGAAAGAAGCATATCCACCAGGGGCAAATGCCAAAGACAAGAGGGCAATCTAAAGAATGGCTGCTCAATTCATCATCTGCGGAGGAAAACTGTATAAGAGAGGTCATCTGGGAATCCATAAGTTGTGTGTTGAGGCTAAAGAGTCGAAGCGCCTAATGGAGGCCATCCATGGAGGAGAATGCGGAGCGCACATGAATGGGGTGATGCTAGCCCGAAAGATCCTTAGACAGGGTTACTACTGGTCCACCATGGAGGAGGATTGTATCGGCTTTGTTTGGCGATGCCACAAATGTCAGATCCATGCAAACCACATGAACATCCCGCCGTCGAAGTTGTACAATATGACTTCGCCATGGCCATTTTCAGTTTGGGGAATCGATGTGATCGGGGCTGTCACTCCGAAGGGGTCTAATGGGCATGAGTTCATTCTAGTCGCGATAGACTATTTCACAAAGTGGGTTGAGGCCCAATCTTATGCGGTGTTGAAGGCGTCGCACGTTGCAAAGTTTATCAGGAACAACATCATCTGTCGCTATGGGGTCCCGAACGAGATTATCTCAGATAATGGTTCCCACTTCAAGAAGGAAGTGATTGACTTGTTGGAGAAATACAACGTGGCTTTTCATAAGTCATCCACATATCGGTCGCAGACCAATGGAGCAGTCGAGGCCGCCAACAAGAACATCAAACACATTTTGCAGAAGATGGTGGAAACCTACCAGGACTGGCTAGATAAGCTGCCATTTGCTCTGTGGGGCTACCGAACTTCAATTAGAACTTCTACTGGAGCGACTCCGTATTCATTGGTTTATGGAATGGAGGCCGTTCTACCTATCGAAATTGAAGTTCTATCATTACGAGTACTGGCTGAGTGTTAGATAGCTAAGGCAGATTGGCAGCAGAGCAGATTTGAGGAACTCATGCTCTTTGATGAGAAAAGGCTGAAAGCACTGTACCATGTTCAAGGTTATCAATGAAGAATCGCCAGGGCTTTCAACAAGAAGGTTAAGTCCAAAAATTTGAAAGAAGGAGATTTGGTGCTCAAAGATAACCGAGCTCCCATCCATGACCCTAGAGACAAGTTCAGACCCAATTGGACTGGTCCCTACATCATTAAGTCTATTTGGTCGGGTGGAGCTGTCGTTCTGATGGACCTAGATGGCCTATAGTTCTCACAGCCGATCAACATGGACAAGTTAAAGAAATATTACCCCTGAGTGGCTCGCTAGGCCGAAAACCCGAAAGGGCTACCTAGGCAAAAGTTAGAGCACAAAAAATTTGAATTATAAAACTGAGTTCGCAAGGTTGAAAACCCACAAAAGGTGGCCTTGGCAAAAGTTAGAGTGTAAAAGGTGAGGGTTAATACACGAGTGAACCTGAGCTGAACTACGCAAGGCTTGATTCCCATCTTTGGGATACGTAGGCAACCTCATTCTGAAGTCCAGCCATAAACTTTCCCCCAATCAACTTTGTCCATGTGATCGCCTTGGTCATCTTTGTCTATCTAGCATTCAAGAGCTTCGGTTATGATCTCCGGTGCAGTGCTATTCAGACTAGGGGCAACTTTCCAGTTGCTGGAATCCGGGGTTGTGCATCTCAGTGACAGATCTCAGGTGTGTCCAGTTCTGATCCATATCAAAAATGGTTTTGAAAAGTTTTAATAAAAGTTTATTTTGCTCAAATTAATCTTTTTACGACTTAGACCATTTTTGGACCAAATGGAAAATTTTCAGTACCCACAACTTTCGATTTTATTGATTTCAATACAGAGTTCTCCTGCTCTTATATACAAATTGAAGTTGCTTTTCATTACATTCATAAAGAAAACTTGAAAGTTTTGATTAAAGCAGATAAATCCGGGGCATAGTCAAGTGTTCTTGCGTCCCCTCCCAGAGCTGGTCGAAGCTTCTGATGCCAAACTGGGCCCAATTTGCGCCTCTTCATTGATCGAAGCTTCTGATGCCAAACTGGGCCCAATTTGCGCCTCTTCATTGAGCCAATTTATGCACTCATCAGATAAGGTGCGACTGAAAGTGTGCCGAGCTAGCTGTGCGCCTCGGACTGGAAATGCAGCTGGATACTCTATCCCCTCCGCCAGGCAGATCTGATCATGGCCGAACTGGCGTTGGAACCCGAAAGGAAAGTAGAACACGCAGTGTGTCAGGCCAATCAACTGAATTCCAGGCTGTCGGGACATACTGTAGCTCATTGCCAGTAGAGTGAGCCAAGGGCACCGCTAAGCAATGCGGTCTGCGGACAAGTTGCACATCCAGTCGAACCACCATCCCTCATCAAGGGCATCTACTAGACGTCACCGGAAGAAGTAGCCGCGGGCCGAATATGTTGGGCAAGAGTCCACAACCAGCAACTTGTCCATCAACGACACCTGGGAAGGATTAAAAATGAGAGATTAAAGAATAGAGAGGTGTATGTTGAGAAAAAAGTGAGGAAAGGGTTTTGAGAGAAAAAACAGAGCCTGAGGGCCGAGTGATGTGAGCAATATATATGTGAGGAAGGGTGGGAACATTACCTGCAGCAGTAGTGGACTCCCCGCAAATCTGGTCGTCTCTCGTCGATGAAAAGCATCCAAGCCCATCAATGTCTCAACCAATGACATGGCAATGCAGCTTTTTCCCCCCTTTAAGCCCTGGGCAACCTCGATCAACCGGACACTAGATCCTCCGGAGCCTGAGGCAAGCAAGAAATGAGATAGCATGCACAAACAAAGGCCATGTCGCAGAAAGCCTTGCCAATGATGGTCACCGCGGTCACCAGCATCGGAAAACCGACAAATCAAACTCGGAATATCCAGCATTCCGTCACAAATCAAAGATCAAGCGTCGTGCATAGTGAGCCCACACATTCGCCCTAAGGCTTGGGCATGGCCGAAGCGAAGTTGGGGCAAGATTTCTTCGTTGCGCTCGGATTCCATCAAAGCTTGGAAATCTTCAAAGGTAAGACACACCTCTTGCCCGCCAAAGCTAAAGACATGTGTTACCGGATTCCAAAACTTTTCTGCGGCATGGAGGAACGGAAGATGTAGCAGAGTGCGACTCAGCGTGAATAGTGCATTTATGCCAAAGCCCCGGAAGTTCAACTTTTCCGAGCCGTCAAGGTAGCAATCCAAGCTGTGAGATTTTGGATGAGAAATGCCTCCATTTGGATGCAAAACTGAGATGGAATGAAAAAACCACAAAGCTAGAACTTTTATAGAGGATAAGGCACTGTTTGGAGGACATGTGTCAAAAATCTGGAGGTCGCGGGGCCAAGTGGTCAGCCGACCACTTTTTCTGGTCGGCCAGCCAGTTTTTCTGGTCGGCCGACCACCCCATTGGTCTCCAAGGCAGAAAGCTGGTCAGCCAGCCTTCTCTAGTGGTCGGCCATGGAGGAAAGTTGGTCTTTTCCTAGTCTCTAGAAGGGAGCTCTGAGCATTTCCATGTGTTGGGAGTGTTGAAGGTCCGAGTCTACCTCTATTTCGGGTGCGTTCCGTCGCCCAGTTTGTCTGAAGTGCATTTGCTTATCGAGTTGTTGTTCTTTATTTATCGAGTTGTTGTTTAAGTTTTGTTTATCAAGTTGTTAAGTTTGTTTATCAAGTCGTCGAGTTTTGTATATCGAGTTGTTACTCTCTGTTTATCAACATTGTCGTGTTTTGCTTATCGAGTTGTAAACTTGCTGAGGTTTTGTTGTTTCTTAGCGAGTTAAGTTGTTCAGTTTGTTGCGTCGGTTCACAACCTGACTTAGTGATATACAATGCTCAATTTTCATTCAATCTCATTTTTGTGCAAAATGATGCGATGCAATGCTAAGAATACAAAATACAACACTTTTTGAACAAAAAGTTGTTTCATTCCATCATAGCTTCTTTTTTTACAACATCTTACAACAGGGTACAACTTTTAAAGAAAATAAAACTGCCTAAAAGCTGATGTGCTACAACTACTAGTAAAACAAAAAAAGAAAATAAAGCAGGGACATATGCATCAGTGTTATCAAGCGCAAGACTGAGAGGCCCTATTCAGCCTCTTCGGCTGAGCAACCTCTGCACCATTGCCATCCGAATCGGAGTCGCTGACCTCAGAATCCTCCTCGGCATCACCTCTGCCCTCAGAACTAGATCCAGAGTCATCCTCTCTACCCGCAGATGTCTCTGACCGAGGATGTGCAGACTCCTCCTCCTCGCTAGACTCTAGATCATCTCTGATAGGTGCTCTACGCCTGCCTTGGCAACAAGTCGAATCCCCTCTCCCAGCTCCTCGAGAAGGCCGGGATAGCCCAGCCTGTAGCGGTGGCATCTGAAAAAGAAGACAATTTGAATACATTAGCCAATACGTATACCAGATGCAGAGACAAGGAAGCTACATAGAGTGGGTGTATGCAGATATGGTGTATGAATGTGGTGTGTGTCAGATGTGCTCTACACGTACAGTCAACCAATGCAGTGAAATGGTCAAATTCAGCATGTCATCGGAAGTATAATAAATGCAAGAAAATTGAAAAGTACCGAAACACCGGTGATGAACAATTGCATCTCTTTTCACAGGACCATGCCATCGAGTGAGGCCACCAACCCGAGCAACCCCTCAGTATACTCGCTGGGAGGCTGCAGATGCAAGTGCAAGTTATCAGTGAATGAATGAATATCCAAATATCTGAGTGATAAATCAAAACTGTAAAGCATACCGGTGGCGAGTCAGGGTCTCTGACGTATCGGTGATCAGGCAATGGAGGCTCCAATAGGATCGGGTAAGATGTCCCGTATCGCCATCCTGTCAACTCGGTCGGAAGATCTAGCCACCCAACGTGCTGATAAGTCAGAGGAATCGGGGGAATCTGTCCAGTCCCACTCCTCGATATGCTGGCCCTGCTAGTCGAATGAGCATTTGCAGCCCGGGCTCGAGCTGACGATGATGCACCAGCAGCCCTTCTCGCAAGAGTACGGATACCTGTCAGTGGGGGCATCAGGTACGTATGGCGGTAAGTCGCGTACTCCCCCTCCTCCGTGTGCAAAATCGCATCAGTACCCAACATAGCGACGTCGACCTCCTCGGGAGTGAGTCCCTCAGTGGACCACATGTCCTCTGGAGGTGCTGAGGGGATACTCTGATCGGGGATGCCCATTGTCTGACGCATGAAGCGATCCCCCAGAAACCAGGCCCTGCCAACCGGCCCCTCAAATAAAGTCCTGTATAGAGAAGAGGCCCACCCCCCAGGGAATCAAAAATGGATATCTCCTCCCGAGGGCGCCCAGGGCTGCCAAGTGATCTGCGGAAAACCAGTGCATGAGCTGATTAGATATCGTAAATATGCAAGATGAATCAAAGCTAAAAACATGAAGAACTGAGAGTTCTGAATTACCTCGGTCGCCCGCACCGTATCAAAGAACTGCAGCAAGTAGGGCAGAGTCTCCCGAGCCCTCGACCAGTACCGACCCTCAAATACGTGAGAGTAAGAAATCACATGAGGCACCTCCACCTCGAGCTCCGGGGCTAGCGTCGGAAAGTATGCGTAAACCCACAGCTGTGGAAAACAGGGCAATAGCAATCAGAATACAGAATATAGAATATCGAATGTAAGGTGTGCCGTGTGTAGTGTACAACTAATGAAAAACAAGAATGTAAATCAAGAGGGCAGAAAGTACCTCCCAGGCTCTCCAGTAGCCACCAACTATGTTCCCCCGCCCGCGGGAGGTCGCACTCATGTAACAGTAAAGGGTAGCGAGGTCGGCGCCACCCCAGTCATACTAGCTGACCTGTGATAGGTCCACTAAAGCACTGAGCAGATACAGTTCAACTGTGTTCCCCCTGTCGGAGAACAAAGTGGTCCCATGGAGGAACATCAAAAACCCTCGAGCGTACTGCTCTATCTCCTCGAGAGTCTCAGGCATAGTCCCCCTGTACTACACGGGAAACCAGGTGTACCTGACTCTACCCGAATATCTGTCAATCGACGGGTGGGCTCCCAGCAGATGAATCCAAGCCACCTCCCACCCGTCCATGTCTGCGTCGTAGGGGACCGGTCGGCAAGCCACATCAAGGCCAGTTAGCATGGTAAAGTCAACCGGGGTCATCGTCATATCCCCAGTAGCCGAAAAGTGGAACGAGTTAGTGGTGTCCCACCATCTCTCCACAAGTGCCCCCATCAAGGTCCTGCTCGCCGGGTAACGTGATAGCCCCACGCAGAAGGGTCCAAACCCTGCCTCACCAACCATATGATGAACGGTATTTGGGAGCTCCGCATACCACTCCCTAGCGACGATCGAGCCATAGCCCCGCGTGGAACGAGAAGATACCTGCATTCAGAATGAACAAGATGTATTTAGTTTTAGAATGAAATGTATGAGCTGCGTGCAAATGAAGTAGATGAACTGTGTGTTCAGAAATGAAGTAAATATATGGACTGCGTGTTCAGTATGAGCTGTGTGCAAATCAAATCAAACACTGTGTTGTGGACTGCGTGTTCAGTATGAGCTGTGTGCAAACCAAATCAGACAGTGTGTTGTGGACTGCGTAATCAGTATGAGCTGTGTGCAAACCAAATCAGACAATGTGTTGTGGACTGCGTGTTCAGTATAAGTTGTATGCTAGAAAAACAAGCTGTGTGCCCGACAAACGAGCTGTGTGCCCGAAAACGAGCTGCGTGCCCGAAAAATAAGTTGTGTGCCCAAAAACGAGCTGTGTGCCTGAAAACGAACTATTTGCCCGAGAAACGAGCTGTGTGCCCGAAAATGAGCTGTGTGCCTGAAAAGGAGTTGTGTGCCCAAAAACGAGCTGTGTGCCCGAGAAACGAGCTGCGTGCCCAAAAAATAAGCTATGTGCCCGGAAAAGAGCTGCGTGCAAATGAAATGTGTGAGTTGTGTGTTCAAACAGAAAAATGAGCTGTGTGCCTGAAAATTTGTTGTGTGCCTGAAAACGAGCTGTGTGCCCGAGAGTGAGCTGTGTGCCTGATAATCTGTTGTGTGCCTGAAAATGAGCTACGCGCCCAAAGAATGAGCTGTGTGCCCAAAATGTGTTGTGTGCCCGAGATAAACTATGTGGTCAGGATGAACCGTGTGTTCAGAGTTAGTTGTATGCCAAATTAACATAATATTGTGTTGTGAGCTGCGTGCCAAGTCAGCATCATATCCTAAGTAAGTTGTGTGTCAAATCAATGTTGTGCTATTCGTGAGCCGTGTGCCAGAATAAGCAGAAGTACTGTGCATATGAATGTGTTCAGAATGAGCAGATGAACATATATAGCGAAAATAGGAAATGCGCAAGAAATACAGAATACATTGCAGAGAATGGAAAAATGAAATACATACCTCTCGTGTCTGGTGAGATAGGTGAGACACCGACTCCCGTAGCAGTAGATCCGCGGGTGCTCGTCGATCAAAATCAGTAAAATGGTAGAAAGTTGCGGGAGGTAGGACGTGCTCCTAAGGACGATACCTCTCGGGATCAAGAGGCCGAACTCTTGGAGGCAAGGACATGATGTCTGGTTCATCTCCGGCACCTGGAGGACCTCCACCATGATGAAAATGATCTGGCATTTGAAGAAATCTGCAAAAATGAGCAAAATGAGCCAAAATCGCAAAAAGTCAACAAAAGTCAACTCTCGGGAAAGGAAAAAGTCAACAAAAGTCAACTCCCGAGAAAATGTGCCAAATTTCGAGACAAACATACCTCAAGTGGTCAAAATGGAGAAGGAAGCTCCGAAATCAAATTTTAATCGGTTCAAAGTGAAGAGAACTGAAAGTTTTCGGAAAACAACTTCACGTTGGGCATTGGAAAATGCATATAAAGCGCAGATCTGAGGGAGAAAATGGTCTAGAAAGGAAGAGGGACTAATTTCAGACTTGGAGTTGTGAACAACAGTGTTTGGGATGTGTGTACTTAAAGATCCAAGCATGAGAAGACAAAACTACCCCAAATTTAGCAAAGTGGTCGGCCGACCAAGTTTTCTGGCAGGCCGACCATCCCTTGGGAAAAAACTGGTCGGTGGCACTGGTAAGTGGTCGGCCATCCTCCTGGGTGGTCTCCCAGGTCCCTTTGTTCCCCCTGTGAATTTTGGTGATGATTGGTGTCCCCAGCTCTCGAGAAAGTACAAGAAAAGTGCACTTTTCAGCGCGAAATGCCTCCGCCGGAACTTCAATTCAAGTCTTCGACGTATAGGCTCATTGTTACTCGCCAAGAGCAAGGTGTATCCTTTTTAAGTATGTTGCGACCCCTCCGAGAGGTAAATCGGAGGTCACGTTTGAGTTGCTCTCTTCGAAGCTTGCACTTCTTTAGTCAGCATTTTGTTTCAAGCATGCTTTTGAAGTTGTACTTATCTTGCGTTGTTATGCACACCACTTGCATTGTTGTGCACATTTCATTTGTATTATCATGCCTCCATGCTTTTCATGCGTCGTCACGCACGTTTCACTTGCATCGTTATACACTTTTCCATCGGCACCATACGTATCCGCGTTTGATATAGTTTTGAACATATGTTGCTAACTTATTGCACCTATTGAGTTTCTTTCTTTTACAGGCACGATATTGTATGTATGGTTCATTCAAGAGAAGTTTCGGTTCAGTTTTAACGTACTTTTTTCCCCTCTCGCATGCGGTGCGTTAGGACATCTTTGGTTTCGAGCACTCGGATAAGTTCCGGTGTTCTTTCATACCTTACTCCTCTCGCATGCGGCGCGTTAGGACATCTTTAGTTTCGAACACTCGGATGAGTTCCGGTGTTCATCGATACCTTTTCTCCTCTCGCATGCGGTGCGTTAGGATGTCTTCGGTTTCGAACACTCGGATGAGTTCCGGTGTTCATTCATACCTTTTCCCCTCTCGCATGTGATGCGTTAGGACGTCTTCGGTTTCGAGCACTCAGATGCATTCCAGTGTCCATTTGTTCGCTTTCTCCTTTTGCGTTTGATACGTTGAGAGTTGTTCCGTTTGAGGCTCCGGGTGTTCTCGGTAGTCGCTTTTAGCCTTTTCCGCGCGAGACGCTGTGAGAATTGCATAATTTTCTTACATTCTTTCTGCGTGAGATGTGGTTTGGCTCGTGTTTACTTACTTTGCGTAACATTCGCTTAAACTGTTGCATTTATTGTGTCTATTTGCTTTATTACAGCGTGCCTTGCATGATCATAAGTTATGTTCGGCTTTGTGCATATCAATTTGCATTTTGCCCCTGCCTGCGAGCACATCTCTTTGTTTATCTCGCCTGTTTGTCTAAGTCTTCGGCCTTGTCAAAAATGGGTCGTCTCTGGGCTTTGACATTCACTCCCATCACTTATGACTTTCGGGTTCTGTCAAAGAGGGGCAACTGTAGACACCCCATTTTCGACCGACCTTAAGACTCAGACGTCATCGATTGAGCGCTCGGTGATGGTGCTTGTTGTGCTCGTTCTGAGGTTTCGGAGTTTCGGCTGAGAGCCTTACCCCCGGACCTCAGGACCCTTTTATGCTTTACCTCGGTTTGCGAACCAGGTCTTTCTTTGTCTCCCCGGAGGAACGGAGAGGTCTTGTAGACCATCTTTGAGTGGCCGTAGGATACTTTTCGTGGTCGCAGGCCACTGTTCCCGTTTGGAGACCAGTTTTAGGTTTTTGGAGCCGTCAGCCACGCGCCTCGATGCGGGACCGCTTAACTTTCTCCGTTTGGCACGGTTTTTGCCACACACCTTGTTTCCTCTGTCTAGAGGGACACTGTGGCCCGGGAGACCACCTTTGTGGTCGCACGCCACTTTTGGTGCTTAACAGCTTGTTTTCGGGACACCCAGCTGCGCGTTTTGACCCCCGAACCCTCGTTTTGCATCCGACTTGGTTCATTTTTGGCATGGACCTTGTTTTCATTGTTTGGGAGGTGGTACAAGAGTGAGAGACCACCTTTTCTCCTTGGAGACCACATTTCTCCCGCCAGTCGATTTTCTTGTCAGGAAGCTGGTCTCCTTGGTCTTTGAGCCACATTTACTGGTCTCCCACCATACCACTAGCTTGCATTCAATGTGGAGACCATCAAATGGGGCTGCCGACCAGCTTTCTTTGAGTTGAACCTTTTGAACTGGTCGGCCGACCAGGGGAAGTGGTCGGCCGACCACCTGAACTGGTGGGCCTGATTCCCTCAGTTTTGTCTCTGTGAGTTGTTGCCAGCTGTGCCGGCTGGAAGGCACAGACTGCATCCTCCACGTGTATGGAGGATCTTGAGCCTTGGTTTTTAGCTTCTTGAAGAAGCTTTAGCCTTGTATCTCTATAAGAGAGGCCCTCCTCTTCCTTGGCACAGGTTCAGAAATTAGTCTAAGGCTCCAATACATATCTCTCTCTATATCTCTATATTTTGGGTTCAAAAGGGTCTTGTTCTTGACCTATTACACCACACCTCATAGCCACACACCTCCACCATTGTTCTAAGTTTCTTGCAGGGTCTTGAGAGGTCTCAAAGAGTTGGTTTTGGGCTGGAGAAGTTGCTGGTTTTGCTGAGCTACAAGGGTAACACTTTTTCCCTCTTTTAAGCTTTATTTTGATCCATCTCTTAACCTTATTTTCATGCATATTTGAGCTTTTTTGTCAACTAAAAAAGTCTTTTTTTGAGGTCTTTTTGATGTTTGTTTAAGGTCATTTTGTTGTTGGGAGTCATCTACCCCCTTACATGCTTCATTTTGCCTTGTTTTGGGCCATGCCCTAAGGCCTTTGTGTTGACCTTTGCTTGGCCTTTTAACCACTAAAATCCAGCGGATTTTCAGTGGTTAATGTGTTTTTGAGAGCCAAAATCAGAAAGGGGTGACCTTCTCCCTCCTTGTCTTGTTCACTAGCATTTTTGGCCTTACAAAGGAGCCTTCATTTGCACACCTCCAAGCCTTGTTTCAGGCCCTTTTTAGTGACTTTTAGGGGTTGCCTAGGTTCTATCCCGAGTTGGTTTTGTCACCTTGGGTGTGTCTCTTGCATGTGTAGAATAACCCCTCTTATAGCCTATCAAAGGAGCATGTCATTCTTGCATGCATTGATCACGTTTCAGTGGGTTTTTGGGCTTTATTTGGCATGTCATGTCTCTAACTTTTTCTGGTTTAGTGGCCTCTTGAATGCTTCATATGCTTGTAGTGTAATCCATGTTCACTAGCTCACATTGCATGTTGTTTTGGCCCTTGATTCTAGTATATTTTGGCCATGTTCTAAACTGATTTTATTCATGATTTGGGCTGCCTTAGCTCTGTTTTGAGGTCCCATGGTTGAATGATGCTTTCCATTCATGCTTGTAGTGTAATACCCTTACCTAGCTTCGAGTTTTGAAGCCTCTTGCATGCTTAACTTGAGTTGTTTTTATGTTTTGGCATCATTGAACATGTTATTTTAGAGCTTATACTTGTGCCATATTCCCATGTTTTCCACTCTTTAAATGCGTTTGAGAGTTGTGCTTGTATGCCTCATTTTTGGGCTATCGCATGAGCTTCATTTTTGTGCATTGCAAGCCATCATTTTAGTCCATTTTGCCACTGTTTTGGGTCTGCATAGGGACTATTTGTGGTTGGTTTGGTCATTTGGGCATTGCTTTGCATACCTCTAGTGTAATGCACTTCACTAGTTTTGGTATTTGTGCCATCCAACATGCATCGGGTAAGTTGTTTGCATGATTCGGGACCATCTTGTATGTCATTTCAGAGCTGGAACAGGTGTCATTGTATGCCATATTTCATCCTTGTCATGCTTTGGTAGAGTTGCACTTTGTTCCTTAGGTTTGGTCCCTTGCATTTGTGCATGTTTGCAAGTACCTTGTTGCCTCATTTTCATCATATTGGCCACTTATTTGGGTGTGGCCGAGGCCCATCCATCTTGGTTTAAGTCCATCTTGCATTGTGTATGCCTTATAGTCCATGTTATCGCATGTTCGATCATTGCATTGCGTATGCCTCGTTCATAACATTGCGTATGTTAGTGCATTGTGTATGCATGCCATATAATCCGCGTGCATTGAGTATGCCCTTGATTAGTCCATAGCATTTTCTATGCTAGTTGCATGCTTGCATGTCATCCTTTGCATGTTTGCCTCACTTAGTCGCATTACATTTAGGATTGCATACTAGAGTCGCATTTGTACATGCCATGCCATTCTACTTGTTGCATTGTGTTTGGAATAGGAGTTAGTCCAAACACGGGAAATGAGGAACGTTTCATACTCCAAGTGATGAAACATCCCTCGATTCCCGGTCGCCGACACTCTTGACCATCCATGATGGAATTGTTGATTTTAGTTACTTATATGTGCATTCATGTCCCATTGAGTCGTGCAATTCGACTCCTCGGCCATCACGCATCGTGATGCGTGATTGGTGGCCTGAGGATCGAAGCCTACACTCCCTTGAGCTTGTACAATGATGGGGGGAGTGGTCGGGCACACATATATTGAAAATACCTTGCCTTCTCTCTCTCTTGCCTTTGTTGCAAAAAAAGCAGAAACCAGGAGAATAAACTGGTCAGCCGACCAGGTTTTCTGGCAGGCCAACCACCTTTTCTGATCTTCACCACCAAGGGTGGTCGGCAGGTGGTCTCCCTTGCCTATAGTTGGTCGGCAGCCTTCCCACAGCTTCCCTGGGTGAAGTTTCATCTCTTTGGAGCCTCGTGCAATTTTCTGAAATCAATTGCAAACAAAGGCGAGTCGAGGCATCGCAACGGATTTCCCGACAAGGCGACTCGGGCATGCATGCACCCTTTATCATTCAAAGCAGAGCTGAGGCAGCGCATTTTACATAGTTTGCATGCTAGTTTAGTTAATTTGTTAATTAATTAATGTTGTGTAATATTTAGCTGTAATTCGTTATTCATTTCGGTTGTGTAATAACTAGTTTAATTAGCTTAGATTAGCTAGTTAATTCTGTATTATTTATTCGGACCCTCCACGAGAGGGCGAACTTTGTAATAAGTGTGCGTGTGTGTGTTGCATGTCTTCCAACCCCACGTCTTTCTCCCTTTTATTTACCAGCTTACGATGGTTAGTTTTAGGGCACGTTTCAATTAGCATCTTTATGCTCGTATGTTTGCATCCATTCATCTGTTTCGCATGCACCGGGCTCGGCGCATCATACCAACTGCATCACATTTCAATTCCAAATTGAATTCATGTTACCTGTAGCATCTCATATGCCATCTTAGAATAGCCGAGCCCATTTTAGTTGCATTCTTGCATGTGTTGCATTAGGCATCTCAGCATAGTTAGGATTCATGCATGTTTTCTAATTAGCTTCTTTCTTTGGCTCGGAGTACTCGGTAAGTGTTTATGCTTTAGCATCCTTGCATGCGTGTGAGTGACTGCCATGATAGCATGCTTACCATGAGGCTAAGTGCTTATGTGATATAACTGCCTGAATGCCTGTGGGTGAAGGTTGGGTTGCTTGAATTGGAAGAATTCGTCGAAACCCGTGTTTTAGCCTACTTGCGAGTAGCAAACTTCAATCCATTTTCAAAACAAACGGATATACGATGCTTCGTTCCAACTTAGGCAATCTAGTCTATACTTGTATGTTGTGCGCATCACATAGTAATTCTAGGCTAATAAACTGAA